>JAXRKO010000598.1:0-33806 GCA_037039905.1 Formica aserva | reverse complement strand
TAGACCTCTTCATCGCTTTCTGCACTGAAGGAGGGGTATCAACGGAGCCCGTCCGGCACCTTTTGCCGGTGTGCCCCTTCTCCACGCCCTTCGGAGTTTCTCCGAGAGCCCCAGAGGAAGAGGGATCTGACCCGGCTAAGGCCATCCCCCTGTCCCTCTTGGCCCTCCTCTTCTCGGCTCCACAGCGATTCCTCTTACGAGAAACCGCTGCTTCGCCGACGCCGGCCCCGTTCCCTTCCGGGCCCTGAGGAGCCTGTTTGGGAGTCGAAGCCGCCACCCCTGAGGGTGGGGGCCCTCGCGAGCCCTAATCCTCAGTCCCCCCAAGACCTTCATCAATATTTAGTTTTACAAAATCATCCATAATAGGTCCCACAAGAAGCTAGGGAACGAGAGTCCGCCCGGGCAGAACCCCGCATGCCCGGGTAAGGCTAAATACTCTGGGGTTTCGCCCGGTGCCCCACAGGCATCGTTCGCGGCACTGCACCCCCAGTGCCACGCAGCTTTCGCCACGATAGCTCCCAGCTTGGCTTGGGGAGTCGGTCCGCGGCAGTAGCCTTCCCAGCCCCAGACAGGGTTTTACGCCCGCGGGACCGGTTATAGCCACTACTGCCCAGGAGACTACTCGGGTAGTCAAACCCGGAGGCAATCTGGGCGTCCTTCTATCCGCCGCCCGAAGACGCGCCCGATAGGCGCTCAACCCATGGGTGTAATGGACTTATTAACAATTAATTTTTAACAAAAAATATAAATAAATAAGGCCTTTACGAGCAATATATGGATGAACAATTTAGTTTTAATTTTAATTTATTACATAAAAATTGTGGGACGTTTCGACACTCTACTTGTGTCTCCTCAGCCACTCAGAAAATTAACAATAAGGCGCCCGGCGCAAGATCAATCATACCTCATGGTTTGATCAATACAACGTATATATGGCATCCCTCACCTCTATCAGCGGTCGCAAATGTGCTCCTCATGTGGTCCATTGACTTTGAATTTTAAGTGAAGTTATTGTGTTTTCACAGATGAAATCGAATGTTGGTAAAATTTGTTTGTATCGCAATGCATAGTCAGTTATTATCTGTCAATATTTTACAACATTACTATTATATATAAACCAATATTACAATCAAATGCAAAAATCACTTACAATTTTTATTCCTACTAGTCAAACGAAAGAACAATATTATGTAAAGGAAGTTATCTAGCGCTGTCACTGACTCGAAATGAGAGATACAGGCATTGTGTGGATCTTTTATATGTTTCGTCAAATGTCAAACACGCAGACGCAAAATGTGAGACTCGCTATTTAAGATTTTGGAACATCAAGCAACGGAAAGTATGCATGGTCTAACAATTCTATTTCCTCCATGATATTAAGGCCGTTTCT
Organism: Formica aserva; assembly: GCA_037039905.1. Lineage (NCBI taxonomy): Eukaryota > Metazoa > Arthropoda > Insecta > Hymenoptera > Formicidae > Formica > Formica aserva. Next base: position 32,416 of record JAXRKO010000598.1, on the reverse strand, counting down.
TTGTTTTTTTATGAAAATCGCCTCTGATATTAATCTTTTGTGATAATTGGATTCTTGATCCAAAATCTTAACCGTGTCCCAATCCATATGATGGTTTATTTCAATTACGTGTTGGGAAACCACTGATTGTTTTTTGTTAAGTTTATGTTCATTAATTCGGGTTTTTAATTGCCTCTTTGTTTGTCCTACATATGACGCATCGCAATCAGTACACCCAATTTTGTATATGACGTTTTTATTACGATAAGCAGGACTAACGTCCTTGTGGACTCTAATGAAACGGTTGAGGCGATTAAAACATTTGAAACCAGTGGCAACATCGATGTTTTTGAAAGATACAGAAATTGATTCGGAAAGACATTTAATGTAGGGTAACGCTATGAATTTTTTGTGGTTGTTGTTGTCTGTGTCATTGTTTACCATGTGCGTGATGTTATGATTTCTGTTTAAATTAACCGTGATAAGTTTCTTTATTCTGATGTGAATGTATTTGAAAATGTAAGGAAGAGGATAACCATTATTCATAAGTACATTGATGCAAAAAATAATATTTTTTTCATGAAATTCAGGATGAGATAATAAAATGGCTCTGTCGATTAAGTTGTATATAGTGCCTATTTTATGGCATGATGGATGGTTAGAAAAATATGACAGATATCTGCCAGAGTATGTTGGTTTTTGGAACCAATCAATGACCAAATGTACACCACATCTGTAAATTTTCAGATCCAAAAGACCGATACATTGGTTTTCCTCTAACTCACACGTGAATTGTATTCTATTGTGGTATGAATTGTAAATCTGTAAGATCTTATCTATTGAGCTCCTGGGAGCTGCCAAAAAAATGTCATCAACATATCTGTAATAAAGCGGTAAATCAAGTCCAATCTTAGCCAGAGCTTTATTTTCTATGTCTTGTAAAACAATGTCCGCTATGATGGGGGACAATGGCGAACCCATGGAGGTGCCAAATGTTTGTTTGTAAATGTTATTGTCAAACGTAAAGTAAGTGTATGTTAAAATGAATTTGATAATGTTGATGAAATCATTTTTTGGAATGTCAGTCATTTTCTGTATATTAGGCTATCTGTCATTAACCCCGGACAATGCTAAATCCACAGGAACATTAGTAAACAGAGACAACATCTAGAGAAATTAAAATGTCTGATTCATCTATCTTTAAATTGGAAAGGCAATCAAATAGTTGAAAACTGTTTTTTACATAGCCGCAAGCTAGTGGCAAACTGTCGTTTAAGATCTTGTGCAAAAAATTACCGATTGCATATAATGGGCTATTGATGGAGGAAACTATGATGCGTAACGGATAGCCTGTTTTATGAATTTTTGGAATACCGTAGGCTTTAGGCAGTAAGCCATCACTTGATCTAAGATGATGGTACGATTGTATAGAAATGTATTTTTTATCTAGGAACTTTTTTAACATGTTATTAATGTCAGATTCGATTTTTTTGATTGGATTTTTTTGAACAGTAATGTAGGTGTCTTTGTCGCTCAGCATCTCATTAATGTAAGAAATGTATTTATCTCTGTTCATGGCTACAGTTGTATTGCCTTTGTCGGCTCTCGTGAAAATAATATTATTATTTTCTTTAGTGAAATTGACCGTTGATCTGTACAAACTGATAAGAGAAATGTCAACAGGTAGAAATGTAGGTTTTTTATTTTTAATATTTTGCTACTGCTGGACAGCTTTGTTTCTAATCATGAGCTTTGTATTATTGTCTAATTTTTTTATATTACTTTCAACATCTTTAATAAATTTATGAATCATATGTTCTTTGTTGCCAAACGGAAGTGAAAATCTGTCTCCAAGTTGTAATAAACACTCTGTTTCTTTTGGGATGCTATATCCTGATATGTTAATGAACCATTTATTATTTACGGAATCAAATGGACTGAATGTTTTATTTAAGAACAGATCAGGGGTAACAGTGATGGGAATCTGGGAAGTTGTGTGAGGATATTCTTTTAATGAGAAAACATGTTTTGTTGTATCGTCTCTGTTTTCTGTAGAATAAAAATATTGGGTTGGAATTAATTCTGAAAGTCTTTGTTTGTCGCGTTTGCTTTTAATCCACCGGATTCTTGTTTCAGATTTTTTTGTCGATCTATTGTAACAATTATTAACACAAAGTGATACCTGAAGATTTGATTCCAAACATGTGATGGTAATAAATTAGAGAGAGACCTAGACAGATGAGACAGACTATGTTTATATACGTTATATTACGTTTGACAATAACATTTACAAACAAACATTTGGCACCCCCATGGGTTCGCCATTGTCCCCCATCATAGCGGACATTGTTTTACAAGACATAGAAAATAAAGCTCTGGCTAAGATTGGACTTGATTTACCGCTTTATTACAGATATGTTGATGACATTTTTTTGGCAGCTCCCAGGAGCTCACTAGATAAGATCTTACAGATTTACAATTCATACCACAATAGAATACAATTCACGTGTGAGTTAGAGGAGAACCAATATATCGGTCTTTTGGATCTAAAAATTTACAGATGTGGTGTACATTTGATCATTGATTGGTTCCAAAAACCAACATACTCTGGCAGATAACTGTCATATTTTTCTAACCATCCATCATGCCATAAAATAGGCACTATATACAACTTAATCGACAGAGCCATTTTATTATCTCATCCTGAATTTCATGAAAAAAATATTATTTTTTGCATCAATGTACTTATGAATAATGGTTATCCTCTTCCTTACATTTTCAAATACATTCACATCAGAATAAACAAACTTATCACGGTTAATTTAAACAGAAATCATAACATCACGCACATGGTAAACAATGACACAGACAACCACAACCACAAAAAATTCATAGCGTTACCCTACATTAAAGGTCTTCCCGAATCAATTTCTGTATCTTTCAAAAACATCGATGTTGCCACTGGTTTCAAATGTTTTAATCGCCTCAACCGTTTCATTAGAGTCCACAAGGACGTTAGTCCTGCTTATTGTAATAAAAACGTCATATACAAAATTGGGTGTACTGATTGCGATGCGTCATATGTAGGACAAACAAAGATGCAATTAAAAACCCGAATTAATGAACATAAACTTAACAAAAAACAATCAGTGGTTTCCCAACACGTAATTGAAATAAACCATCATATGGATTGGGACACGGTTAAGATTTTGGATCAAGAATCCAATTATCACAAAAGATTAATATCAGAGGCGATTTTCATAAAAAAACAAAGAAACGGCCTTAATATCATGGAGGAAATAGAATTGTTAGACCATGCATACTTTCCGTTGCTTGATGTTCCAAAATCTTAAATAGCGAGTCTCACATTTTGCGTCTGCGTGTTTGACATTTGACAAAACATATAAAAGATCCACACAATGCTTGTATCTCTCATTTCGAGTCAGTGACAGCGCTAGATAACTTCCTTTACATAATATTGTTCTTTCGTTTAACTAGTAGGAATAAAAATTGTAAGTGATTTTTGCATTTGATTGTAATATTGGTTTATATATAATAGTAATGTTGTAAAATATTGACAGATAATAACTGACTATGCATTGCGATACAAACAAATTTTACCAAAAATTCAGCACATCAAAATACGTAAGAATACTGAGTTTCAAAAAAATCGGGGGAGTACTTTTCGGAACTACACCCTCATTTTTATTTTTACATATATTATAGAGGGCACATTCCTAAGTAACACGCACTTTGAATTTTGTGGCGCTCTCTTTTGGTTTCAGAGATATGCGATTTTGAAGTATCATAATTTTCGCATTTATTTCTATGATCTTTTCACTATATCTTACTTGCGTGTTTATGTTTTTTTGTTTACATTTGCGTCACTGTCAATATATTTTCGCTAAGAATTTCTTTTGTTTACATTTAGAGTTGTTTTTATTTTATTGCTAGTACGCTTCAGAATCGTATACTTGTTCAGTTCCGCTAGAAATTTCAAAAGAAATACAGCAATTAAGCTTTACGAATTTCTATCCATTACTGCAGATAAAAATATTGCTGCTCCACGTAAAGCGAGGTTCAATGCAAACCGATGTATCTAGTTTTATGATAGTAGAGCCCCCCCGCAGGGAGGGGGGCGGAACATACTGTCTCCACGCATATACTTTTTAATGCAAAGTAAGGTTTCACAGGGGTTTACAACTTTCCACTTTATATTTACACATTAAAAAGTATATGCGTGGAGACAGTATGTTCCGTCCCCCTGCGGGGGGGCTCTACTATTAAAAAACTATACACATAGGTTTGCGTTGAACTTCGCTTTGCGTGGAAAATGGAAAAATTCAAGGAGCTTCGTTCCCGAAATGTAAACAAACACTTTTTCCACATCTGATTTACACAAATACAACAAAAACAAACTTTATTTTTTCTTATTTTATAACACAAAAAGCATTAAAACGGTGAAACTTTAAAATTGCATATCTCTGGAACCAGAAAAGAGCACCACAAAATTCAAAGTGCTTATTACTTAGGAATGTGCCCTCTATAATATATGTGAAAATGAAAACGATTCGTGAAGTGTGAGTTAATCTGAACATTTACCCTTTTTTCTATTATTTACAGCATCGTGAGACGAAAAATTTTGCTGTCAATTTGCTCTAAACTTTTTGACAAACCAAAACAAGATAAATGTTTGCTAGACAATTGTTGTCAAAATTAAAGCACACCTTGCCGCAAAGCTTTGGCAAAACGTGATTTTAATATTCTTGGCTATCTAGGTATGCTACGACCATATCCTCGATCAAGTAATTTAAATTTGGAAAAAAAAGTATTTAATTACAGACTTAGTCGGACTCGAGGAATAATCGAATGTTCTTTCGGAATTTTATCGGCAAGATGGCGAATTTTTTGATGACCATTAGCAACTACCGTAGAAAATGCAATTTCTGTAATCCAAGCAATTTGGTTACACAATCTTTTAATGAAAAAAGATTTAAACGTATCTTTAGAACAAAGACAATACGCTATCAATATTAATTAACTTACAAGACATGGATAATTCTAGCCAAATATTACATTTGGAAAGTATAGATAATTAATATATATATACATATATATACAGGGTGGTCCTCGTAACGGTCGCCACAATTTTTAAGGCACTTACAATAATCTGACATAAAAAAGTCATAAACAGAAATTTATCAGTTTCTAACCGGCAACAAATTGCAATAATAAAAATTGACCAAACATTTTTTTTTCCATAAAAAAGCAAGGTCACCTTCAATTTTTTAAATGGAACTGCCTACTTTTTATTGCATATTCTTGTAGCTTATCTCGAGAGCTTTTCAAAACACTATAATAAAGTATTTTTTCATTAAGTACTTTTTGAGTTATTTTATATTTTATTGTGACATATTTTGATATAAAAAATAAAATATCTCGTAAAATATTTAGTTTTCGATAATCTTACCATAATACTTTTATGTACAGAATAATGAGACAAATCAATTAGTAAAAAAAAATAATTGTTTTTAAGAAAAAGTATGTAATTATTTATAATGTATTTTTTTAAACAATTATTCGTTTTTTTTAAACTAATTGATTTGTCTCATTATTCTGTACATAAAAGTGTTACGGTAAGATTATCGAAAACTAAATATTTTACGAGATATTTTAATTTTTATATCAAAATATGTCAGATTAAAATATAAAATAACTCAAAAAGTACTTAATGAAAAAATACTTTATTATAATGTTTTGAAAAGCTCTCGAGATAAGCTACAAGAATATGCAATAAAAAGTAGGCAGTTCCATTTAAAAAATTGAAGGTGACCTTGCTTTTTTATGGAAAAAAAATGTTTGGTCAATTTTTATTATTGCAATTTGTTGCCGGTTAGAAACTGATAAATTTCTGTTATTGACTTTTTTATGTCAGATTATTGTAAGTGCCTTAAAAATCGTGGCGACCGTTACGAGGACCACCCTGTATATACACAGTAATATTTGTAACTACAGATGTAAGGCAGTTTAGAAAACATATAAATGTTAAGATGAAAAACATCCGTATATACTATATTATTATAAATACGATTGCACAGTAATGCATTGCATATTATACTACAAGTATGTTACATTGTAAGATTATAAAAAGCGGATATTTTAACGTTGCCGCAATCTTACAGTAATGATGCAGCAATATTTCGCAACCAATTTATAATATTGCAATGTTTCAATGAAATTATTCTGCAATCTGTCTACAATATGTCTTTCTGTGCTGTATGGGTTCTATGGTAATTATGCATATTAAGAGCCCACCCCCGCAGGATAGTGATGTTGACATATGTTGTCAAGGTCATGACCCTGATCAACATTCCGAAGGTTTTAGCCGGCGGTCCTTGTTTATTCAAAAGTTATTAACAAATAAAGTTTGAGAAGTATACCACGTAATTTTCGAACATGTATAAAAGAATAGTGTCTTTGATATAACGAAAGTCGTGTTGTAAAGTATATGTGTGGACGCAGTGGGTTCCGCCCCCCCAAAGGGGGGGCTCCACTTTCGGAGGATATAACCTAACTCAAACCTATTTGATTTAAAACTAAAATTTGATTTGGGTTAGGTTATATCTTCCAGAAGTCAAGCCCCCCCGAAGGGGGGGGGGCGTAACACACTGTGTCCATGCATATACTTTACAAAGCAAAGCGAGGTCCACCTCACAATTGTTGTGTGGCTGGGAAAGTGTGTGCGTGGACGCAGGGGCTCCACTTCCGGAAGATATAACCTAACCCAAACCTATTTCTGATTTAAAACTAAAATTTGGTTTGGGTTAGGTTATATCTTCCGGAAGTCAAGCCCCCCCGTAGGGGGGGGGGCGTAACACACTGTGTCCATGCATATACTTTACAAAGCAAAGCGAGGTCCACCTCACAATTGTTTTGTGGCTGGGAAAGTGTGTGCGTGGACGCAGGGGGCTCCACTTCCGGAAGATATAACCTAACCCAAATCTATTTCTGATTTAAAACTAAAATTTGGTTTGGGTTAGGTTATATCTTCCGGAAGTGGAGCCCCCACGTAAGGGGGGCGGAACCCACTGTGTCCACGCAGATACTTTACAAAGCAAAGCGAGGTCCACCTCACAATTGTTGTGTGGCTGGGAAAGTGTGTGCGTGGACGCAGGGGGCTCCACTTCCGGAAGATATAACCTAACCCAAATCTATTTCTGATTTAAAACTAAAATTTGGTTTGGGTTAGGTTATATCTTCCGGAAGTGGAGCCCCCACGTAAGGGGGGCGGAACCCACTGTGTCCACGCAGATACTTTACAAAGCAAAGCGAGGTCCACCTCACAATTGTTGTGTGGCTGGGAAAGTGTGTGCGTGGACGCAGGGGGCTCCACTTCCGGAAGATATAACCTAACCCAAACCTATTCCTGATTTAAAACTAAAATTTGGTTTGGGTTAGGTTATATCTTCCGGAAGTGGAGCCCCCACGTAAGGGGGGCGGAACCCACTGTGTCCACGCATATACTTTACAAAGCAAAGCGAGGTCCACCTCACAATTGTTGTGTGGCTGGGAAAGTGTGTGCGTGGACGCAGGGGGCTCCACTTCCGGAAGATATAACCTAACCCAAACCTATTTCTGATTTAAAACTAAAATTTTGTTTGGGTTAGGTTATATCTTCCGGAAGTGGAGCCCCCACGTAAGGGGGGCGGAATCCACTGTGTCCACGCATATACTTTACAAAGCAAAGCGAGGTCCACCTCACAATTGTTGTGTGGCTGAGAAAGTGTGTGCGTGGACGCAGGCAAAGCAAAGCTATTTCTGATTTAAAACTAAAATTTTGTTTGGGTTAGGTTATATCTTCCGGAAGTGGAGCCTCCTGCGTCCACGCACACACTTTCCCAGCCACACAACAATTATGAGGTGGACCTCGCTTTGCTTTGTAAAGTATATGCATGGATACAGTGTGTTACGCCCCCCCCCCCCCTACGGGGGAGCTTCACTTCCGGAAGATATAACCTAACCCAAATCAAATTTTAGTTTTAAATCAAATAGGTTTGAGTTAGGTTATATCTTCCGAAAGTGGAGCCCCCCCTTTGGAGGGGCGGAACCCACTGTGTCCACGCATATACTTTACAACACGACTTTCGTTATGTCAAGGTCAAACTCACTATTCTTTTATATATGTTGTTCGAAAATTAATATTAATATATTAATATATTACTATTTAAATAATAATCTGTAAAAATCGATTAAATTTAATTCTAACACATAAAGTTATATTTAATGGCCATTAAACAAATTTCAGTGTCACTTTTAGAAAACCATTTAATGATAATTTTATTTGAGGTCACATTAATTGGGAACACCAAGAAAACACGAAGCCTCTGGGAGATATTTAGCAAGCTCTCCAAAGAAATTTTTTGACAATAAAGGACAGAGAACGACTGATTTTTTTTCGTACTATCTCCATCCTTGTCAGAAACTCCCTTTCGAGAGCTGCTACATATCTCCACCAAAGGCTCTTTTAGTGTTCTGAATGTCTTAAAATAGATGTCTTATTGACATCATAAACATGAACTCTTAAAGATATCTAGTTTGAGATATCTTTTTGGTATCTATTACAAGATATCTCAAAAATATTCTTTTTGATGATTATCGGAAGAAATATTTTTTCCCTCTGGATACGGCGCTCATAAGAGCTCTTTCTGATCTCATTATGTTGTCTTTCTAAAGGAATTTTTGGATGTCCAAATCTTGAATGAGAGAACATTAAGAGTTTACTTTCTGTTATCATCTTGCTGTGTGGGAAGTATATCTATAGAATGCCTTGAGTATGTTATTAGTATATAAGTATATATATATATATATATATATATATATATATATATATATATATATATATATATATACTAATGATATACAGTAATATAGCTATGCGGGTTCTAACGCAGGTCCTCTGAGGAGCGAAGGGAAACCAGCGCGGGGGGGTATGACGTCACGCGGGGGACCGCGGCGAAACCGGTAGGCGAGGGGTCCGCGGAGGGGGGAGGGGGACCCTTAGAACATATATAAATGGAAGGGGAATAGCAGGCTGAAAAGTATCGGAAGGAAGTGAGAAAGAAAATCGTAGTTGCCTCTCTCTCTCGTGAGTAACTACACATACAAGCATCGTGTCTGTAGTATACATACTTTTATATACGCACACATGTGACTAATGTAACCTTATTTTTCATTGGGCCAAACCGGTAAGCCGTGCATGCGCACTTTTGAGCAGTTACTCACAAGAGAGAGTTACTCACAACTATGATTTTCTTTCTCACTTCCTTGCGACATGTTTTTCTATCGAGAAACAAAGGCATTCCCCTTCCATTTATATATGTTCTAAGGGGAGACCGCGCGCGGCGTATAGGCGAGGGGTCCGCGGAGAGGGGGGAGGGGGACCGCGGCGAAACCAGTAGGCGAAAGGTCCGCGGAGGGGGGAGGGGAACCGCGGCGAAACCGGTAGGCGAGGGGTCCGCGGGGCAGAGAGGGACCGCGGCGAAACCGAAAGGCGAGGGGTCCGCGGGGAAGAGGGAACGCACGCGTGCGCGAGTAGGTGTGAGAGAGATAGCGCGAGACGTCCGCAATGTGTGGGAGAGGGATAGCGCGAGGCGTCCATATGAGCGTAAGACAAGGATAACGTTCGCATGCACGTTGGAAAAAGATGGCGCGAAGATATTGCATGCACGTGGGAGAAGGATGGCGTTCGTATACACGTTGGAAAGAGATACCGCACAGGTATAAGAGAGAGAGAGAGAAACAGCGCAAGATATGGCGGGAAGAAGGAAGGAGGAAATTAAATAACATATTTTTAATATTAATACAATTTTTTATTTATAGAAGTGTGTATATACATGTGTTGTGTGTGTGTGTGTTAAAAAAAATAATAATAATAAAAATAATAGTGATCATATTCGTGGGAGAAGCATGGCGCTAATGATATTCTATGGGCGTGGGAGAAGGATAGCGCATGGCGTCCGTATGGGCGTAAGACAAGGATAGTGTTCGCATGGGCGTGGAAGAAGAATAGCGCGAGGTGTTGGTATGGACGTTGGAGAGAGATAGCGCAAGCCATCCACGAATAGGAAAAGGATAGCGTACGGGTATGAGAGGGATAGCGCGTGGGTGCTTGCAAGTAGAAAAAGGATAGCGTAAGGGAATATGGTGGAGGCGCAGAAATAATTGACACTCTTTTAATAATAATAATAATGTCTATTCAATAATTGTGTGTGTGTGTGTGTGTGTGTAATATAAAAATATATAAAATATAAAAATATAATAGAAAATAGTAAGATGATATGTAAAAATATAATAATGTGGACGCTTCTGAAACAAAAAGCAAGTGTTATTAGTATATTAATCTAGTTTGAACGTACTAAAATTTTAAAAAGAAGATATTTACAGTTAGTTCTATGCTTCTTGTTTGAAGGTTCTTTTAGCTCTTCCAACTCCCAATCTTCATCATCGAAATAATCGCTGTATTCATCATAGGGATCGAGCCCGAAAAGCTTTCAAAGGCAAAAGATATCATTAAGCGGAAATATTTCCGCCCACTTGTGGGCCTCTCGACCCATACAGCACTGAAGCTTGCAACAACATTGCTGCAACATTGCAATATTACATATTGCAGTGTAATGTTGCAGAAATATTGCAAAGACATTATTTTACAATATAACTTTAGCAATGTTACAGCAACATTCCGAAAATATTACAAAAAAAGTATTCGATAATCGCTAGTTCATTCGTTTACCGCTATGCGGCGCATGTTGCGCTATCTATTCCGCATTTAATTTTTAGTCACGATGATTATATAAAGTTTACAAAGAGCTAGTAAGATTAAAGATATAATAAATATTTTTATTAGTTTAAGTTGTATGATATGACCCCAACACAGGGGACTCAGACATTGGACTAAAAATTCTTTTAATAGTTTCCATTCTTATATAAAATCAAAAATTTGATAATAATTTTCTAATATGCAAGATACTTCAGATTTTAATAAATAAATTTTGAGATTATATAAAGACAAGAGAGATGTGAAAAAACTCGTTGTATGCGTAAATCCACCACGATCTTTTTGCATCCGGATATCTGAATATTTCGGATACAAAGAGATTGTAAATTTATACAATTGCAAATTCAGTTTTTTCTTATTTCTCTTAGATATTCTCTGTCACTGAAGGAAGTCGAATGTGCACCGAAAAATTTACATTTTATAATTTTGTTATTATAATACAGAAAATCTATATACACACTAGATCCTGACTCTTATAAGCCTAATTTCTTATTATTTTTTTCATATGTAAGGATATTATTGTCGATAAATATACATAAAGTATTATTGCATATATATTATATTGCTATGTTACTGCAATATTATATTGCAATATTTCTGTAGGCGGACATTTTATTGTTGCTGCAATATCATAACAACATTGCAGCAATATTTTGCAATGTTTCTGCAATGTTGCAATGTTGCAGAAAAATGTTGCTGCAATGTTGTTACAATCTTGCGGTGCTGTATGGGGAATATCACCCCATAATTCTACAAGATTTTCTTGTGCGTTCCGCCGCAACATACGCACTCTCTGTCAATGCCGTATATTTACAAATCCATCTATGCGGACATCGATGAGGCACTGTAAATATAATGTCAAAATTATAATACACAATTTGTACAAAAGATGTACATCACAAAAACTACGTATCCATGGTAAAAATGCAACCTTTGCAGCATCTAATATCTTTTGATAAAATTGAGTTGCTCGCTGCGACATATTAATCATCTCTTGAGCCATTTTTGTTTTTTCACTTCACTTTACTTCTCTCAAAAACTGTATTTGAAGACTGTCAAATACATTATGACGGACACAACGGGATAGACATCATCTCGTTTAAATATTTTAGAGTAGGAGAAATATCACTTACAAATAACGCTTACTTTCTGCACTTGATAAGAAAACAAAAGTTAGCATGTTTCCGCAGACAACTATCTATAGTTAAAGTCTTTTAAATATGAATAATGTCATTATAATATGTAAACCGCTATTAAACTACTATCGCACAGATATCGAACAGCTATCGAACAGCTATCGAACAGCTATAGAACAGCTATCGAACAGCTATCGAACGGCTATCAAACGGCTATCGAACAGCTTCGAACAGCTACCAAACGGCTATCGAGCAGCTTTGAACAGTTATCGAACGGCTTTGAACAGTCATCGAACGGCTATCGAACGGCTTTGAACTCTGAACAGCTATCGAACAGCTATCGAACAGCTTTTGAGCCACTATCGAACGGCTATCGAATGGCTATCGAACAGCTATCGAATCACTATCAACTACATGAAACGACAAATTAATTACTTATAAATTAATACCAATAAAATAAATATTAAAAAAAATGTATGTCTATAGACATGTAACATGTATGTTTTAATTAAATGGCTGACGCTGTTATCTAACGTCACGTACTGAAATTTAATACTCGCATACTGGGATAAAAAAGAGGAAAAGGGAAGAATAAAAAAGAATAAAAATATATTTTAACAATAGTTTATTCTAAATAATGTTTGGGTGAATCTTTATGATGATTCGTTCACCAATTAAATATCAAAATGATCAAACTATAATAATTGTATTTCCTTCTTTATATGGCATTGGTTTTTATTATTTTTTATATTCTTAAACGGTTCGATTTATAATTTGCACTGTATCACGTAACTCTATTCGTTTTCGTTTAATATCTTTATTTAACTGCGCTAATCGATCAATTAATTCTCTAAGTTTATTATCTGATTTTTGACGCTGATCGTAGCCTAACAGTATTTTACTCGCCGTAGTATTGATTGATTTATGCAATGTATTGTTAATAACAAATTGTACGTTGCCTAATACGTCTTTCTAATTTTCGGTCTTATAGCTTATTTTCAACAAGCTGATTAAAAAAAAAAATTTGGTAAATATAGCGAATAGAAGACCCAGCCCCAATGACCTTGACCTTGACATATGTTATCAAGGACATAATTCTGAGTAACTTTTTCTTCTAATTTAATCGTCGCTCGTTGCTTATTAAAAAGTTATTAACAAACAAAAATTTGTAAAAATCAAGATTTATACATAGTCTGACAATGAAAAACTGGATATTTAAGTTAGTTTACAGAAATAGTCCTACGTGTACTACACATATAAACTGAAATAAACACAAGTTTTTACATATATAGGGTGTTCAAAAATAAAATATAAGGGTAAATATAGCGAATAGGGGACCCAGCCCCAATGACCTTGACCTTGACATATGTTGTCAAGGACATAATTCTGAGTAACTTTTTCTTCTAATTTAATCGTCGCTCGTTGCTTATTAAAAAGTTATTAACAAAAAAAGTTTGAGATATACCAAAGTACATGCACGGACAGGAAGCACGCGCGCGCGCGCGCACACACACACACACAAACACACACACCCCTCCCGCACCCACCCCGCCGGTAGGCAGGGTAGATCTCGCTTTACAACTTACAAAGTACATGCTACATTGTAAAGCGAGATTCACCCTGTCTACCGGCGGGATGGGTGCGGGAGGGGGGCCGAAGGCCCCCCTTGCACCTTCCGTGTGTGTGTGTGTGCGCGCGCGCGCGTGCTTCCTGTCTATGCATGTACTTTGGTATATTTCAAACTTTTTTTGTTAATAACTTTTTAATAAGCAACGAGCGACGATTAAATTAGAAGAAAAAGTTACTCAGAATTATGTTCTTGACAACATATATCAAGATCAAGGTCATTGAGGCTGGATCCCCTTTTCGATATATTTACCATTTCAATTTTATAGTCCCTATGTAGCCTTGAAAATTTGTTACGAATTTAAAAGGTACCTTATTTTTAAAGAAATCGCATTTAGACATTTCGTAGTGGGCTGCCTGTACGGTTAATACGTATTCGATTTTAAGAAGCGGATTAGTTACGGGATGATAAAGAATATAACCGCAAACAAGTAAGAGCCATTAGCCATAATGAATAATGTATATATGTATTAAGATTTTCTAAGCAAACTTACATATCTTATTTTCAGTTCTACGTTGTTTTGAAGATCCAGGTAAATTTTCTGTTGCCTTATCAACGTTTCGAACTTTTACGATAGATGTTTTCTTTTCTGATTGTGTCAATACTGGAAAAATATTATGAAATACAACTGTATGCTGATATTATCCCAGATCAGAAGAAATATAATATAAATTAAATGTGAGATAAATTAAACGTTTACTTTTATTTTGCAAAGTGGTACTAGCGACTTTTCCAGTAGTTTCATGTCCATATGTTGAATCAAAATTATTCGACTCTTGAAAAGAGGACTTTTCTGAAACTCCATTATTTTCAGATTTCTGTCGTTGATACACATGAGCTTCTAGATTCTATTGAATATATTGATTCATGTATATATAGTATTATTTGTTGACAATTATGTGAAAATAACATGCAATTATATAACAATAAGAATGTATTTCATATATAATTACCTAACATATTAACCGTCTCAATTATGTCAACTGAATGTTTCGGTACGGCAACGATTGTCGATATTGCATTCACTGGAAAGGATTCGTCTTCATCCGAATTTTGTTGCTGATAATGAGATGGCGGTAGCACAAACGAGTTTGTAGGAGAGTTATCTTTATCTTCGGTTACTGCAAGATACAAAATATTTTGTTAAATATATTTATTTCACTGTATTTGAAAATAATTTTAATTTTTGGATTTTACAACATTACCTTCCTCTTCTTCCGATGTGTCGTTAAGATATGCTGGCTTCCTCCTCTTTTGTTTATTTTTCTGTTTCACTTGGAAAGAGAGCTTTTTCGCACATGTCATCAGTATCTTCATTTGTAGATACGTTAATACAATGCTCTTCTACTTGATTAGCAACTTGAAGGGACTCCGCAAAAAATGTTTTTTATTTATTTATGATTTATATAGTAAGCTAATATTTTATAAATATTTAACATTAAGAAAGACGCACCGAAAGGTCCTAAACGTTTATGGCATTTGTACGTAAGCCAGTCATCATCTGGCTGTAATAAGTGCATTTTGTGTTTATTAAATTTTATGTTCTTTGGAGGCCATGAGACTTTGTTTAATTTTAAATTTAGCCAATTTGCTGGCACGAGATTGCAAAAGGTGTCAAAAAATACCACAAAGTACTGCATCTGCAAATTATGATTTCACATCACCTCCTAGATTAATCATGTAAAAGGGGCATTGCGTAAGTAATATTTTCGAATGTCAGTAAAAATCCTTTACGGCTTATGCATTGTACAGGCCATATTTGTACAGGCGACAGATTATCGACTTTGTATATATTCATGTTACTTGAAGGACACGGATAATTTGAAATATCATGTTTCTTTAGAAAATGACTATCAAAAACAACAATCATATTTTCTCTTAAACCAATGTGTTTGATCATCACTATAGTTCCATCAGTCATAAAGCAACAATTGTCCGGCCTCTTATTCGATAATTCAAACATACGGAATTGTAGAAATCGGTGCTCGCTATGGCAACCTAAAGGAAGTTCTGACACAACCGGATTTTTGAGTAGAGAATATTTCAAAATCTTCGGATTCTTCTTCTGGAGGTGCTGATCGCGATTGTGCTTTTCGGATAGTCGTCGATGAATCTATTGTAAGGGATTTGCATATTTTTGTAACATTCGCTTCAATACTTGCATATAATTTTCAAAATCAAAAGTACTATACTCCATCCAAAGAGAGAATAATATCGGTCCGCGCATAGGCGGGCAAAGTGGGGAGAACATGGCGACATACTCAATACCGTATACGTAGATACGGCTTCAATATACAGCCTCTGATATACTACAAATAGATTAATAATTTTTATTCATCATTGTTTACCTGGCCTCGTTTATTTTTCTTCACAGGAGATGACATTAATGGCACTACAATATTCAATTCTTCCATCGCACTTTGTAAATACTTTTTTAGCAGAAGAACACTAAAAATACTCCTTGACGCTGCACCAAACCGTTCGAGGGTTATTTTGAGAAAATAATTGCAACTGTCAATATGTCAAATGGTCGGGGGGACTTGTTACTCGTTGCTAGTATTGGCAAGCTGCATGAGCGATACAGCGATGTAGTGGGGGCTTTTTAGGCGTTCTGAAGGTGGAGACTTGCACGAAACGGACGAGTTTTCGTCCGACCCAATATTATTCTCTCTTTGGATAGAGTATATATGAATCTAATGGACCATACATCCTTACATCTTCATTTAGATGAATAAGATAGTGAAAGTTACTTGTAACATACTGCTCTCCATACAATATTTTAAATTGCTGTACGAAATAAATCAGCAATTCTTTAGCATAAATGTTGTTTTTATAACAATCTCGAGGATCGCACAATATTCGTATAGCACAATTTAGACTGTTGAAGTAAATTAAATATTTTCGATGAAGAAAATGTTGCAAAATAATCGGTCCAAGATATAACACAAAAAGACGAAATTCAGTGCCTTTCCAACGACATAACTCCTGTAAGGCTCGAGGTTTTCTGTTAAACTCCTTAGGCACCCATTGTGCCGCGACAACTATTGAATCTGACAACTTTTGTATAGCCGGAGAATTAAATTTTGGATATTGACAATTATCTAACCAGCTCATTAACAGGGATTTCATGACACCCAAGAATATCATATGCAGGCAATCTAACGGAAATTGTTTTATCATATCGATAGGTAAAGATTCAAACGGTAAAATTCCAATATGATGTTCTTCATTCATTCTACTTCTAAAAGTATCGTCAGTTCGTAGTGATGCTGTTTCAGACAAAAAAACCATTCAATCTCGAAATTCATCTTCTTCATTACATTTGTCGCAGCTGAAGTATCCATTAAACTGTTTGGTACATTTAATATAAAAACGTGCAGGACTGTCGCAAATTACGCATCGTAAAGTAACATTGTACTTTATTCCATTTATGACAATTCTTTCATCTTGTAATTGTTTATACTCATTGATAAACGGTGCTAAGTATTTGTGAACTGAAGATGGTTTTTTATTACCATGGTAAATCTCAATAACAAATGGCGTATTCAAAGAACTGTGGACAAGTTTGCCTAAAATAGGCCACAAACATGTTCGAGAAGATTTTGCTATGGGTAGACCATTGATATTTAAATCTAACATCAATTCCGTTTTGTCGATATAAGTTGAACCATATAGCTGATTTTCGATGGCTTTTTTATTCCATAATGAAGATATTCTCCAGGCGGACAAGAACTAATTTCAAAATAAGAAGTTTAAGATGTTTTTAATAAAGATTGAGAATCTTTGGGCAAATTATTGAATCCTGCCTTTTTAAGCAGTTTTAAAAGACGATTTAAATGTACATGTTTAATTTCAGAATGTACTGCAAACGATTTCAATTCTTCAACAAAATTAAACGCATCGTTTTCAACAAATTCAAGATAATTTTCTTGAAATTCCTCTTCTGAATCAGTCTCATAATATTTACCATCTGACATACTTTGTATAATTTCATCTTCGTAATTCAGCTGAATATTCTCAATTTCAATCATGTTTTCTATAAAATCATGTGTGCCTTCAGATTCATCGTCAATTCTGACATGAAGGTTATTTTCTCCTTTATGTAGCTCCTGCATAATATAACAAATATCATCTACAGATTGTAGTTCGTTTGTAAACTCTAAGATGAATCGTGAAGATCATGTAGATCTGCTTTTGACTGAACAGCGAGTCGACGATAAATCTGTCGTTTTGATAGATTGTCGTATCTTTTTTGGTTCGGGATATTCCTATCATTATAATTTCAAATATTTTAATGAGTTAAAAATTGTAATACACAAAAAGTAGTTTATTAATAAAACATACCCAGACAGCACAAAACATCCTCAGGATCATCCTGAATATATACAGGATGGTTCAGGACATTTGTAGGATGTTTTAAGATATTATTATAAATATATTTTATGAAAATTTAATATGCATACATGATTACTTTTAGTTATGTAGGCTATTTAATATAATTTAGAAATCTTAAGTATTATAATAAGTATTAATGTCCTATTAATGTCCACTGGATAACCCCTAGATGTCTGTAGGATATCTGCCATCTATTATATTGGATGTCCTTTGGATTTCCAGAGGACATATACATGTCCAATTAATTGTTAACATTAATTTCGTTTAATATTAATAATTGAATTTGATGCGCTCATTTTCATATATCCTGTAAATATGCATATTAGGTTACACCTCACCGATGACTTTGACCTTGACATATGTTGTCAAGGATATGACCCTGAGTAACTTTTCCTTATAACTTAACCGGCGGTCTCTTATAGTTTCTGAGATATTTAAAGTTATGATTTCACAATTTTAATGATTTTTCTATTATAAAATAAAGAAAAATAAAGGTTGTTTGCATTGTATTTACATAGATCAGACGTGGAAAAAGTGTTTTTTTACATTTCCAGAGACGAAGCTTTTTGAGTTTTTTTACTTTCCACGCAAAGCGAGGTTCAACGCAAACCTATGTGTCTAGTTTTTTTATAGTGGAGCCCACTGCGTCCACGCTTATACTTTCCCATCCACACAACAATTGTGGGACGGACTTCGCTTTGCTTTGTAAAGTATGCGTGCACACAGTGGGTTCCGCCCCCCCCTCCTAAGGGGGGGCTTCACTCCCGGAAGATATAACCTAACCCAAACCAAATTTTAAATCAGAAATAAGTTTGGGTCAAGTTATATCTTCCGGAAGTGGAGCCCCCCCATAGGGGCGGGGGGCGGAACTCACTGTGTCCACGCATATACTTTCTCATCCATGCAACAATTGTGGAGCGCTTTTGATTCTTGCGGGGAGTTACTCAGAACACTTTTCTCTACTTATTTAATAATTTACAAAATTATAGAAATCGGGGGTGTCTCTCTGTTTCTATATTATTACCCAAATGTTAACTTTAAATATCTCAGAAACTATAAGAGATCGCCGGTTAAGTTATAAGGAAAAGTTACTCAGGGTCATGTCCTTGACAATATATGTCAAGGTCAAAATCATCGGTGAGGTGTAACCTAATATGCATATTTACCAAAATAGTATTCAGCCGTTAGTTCGTTTGTTTACCGCTATGCGACGCGCGATCTCGTATTTGAGATTTGGTCATGAGAATTATATAAAGCTTGTAAAGAGCAACTGGCAAGAAATAAAAAATGTAATTATTTTCTTTCAGTTCAATTTCTAATGCAATCTCAATATAGGGAATTCAGATATTGGATTGTTTAGAAAATATTACACGGCTCAAATCCGAAAGCCAAACCTGATATTCATGTAGACTACGAAAATCTCAAATATCAAAGAACGTGAACTATTTTTAGTATTACATTTTCAGTACTGTCAATAAATAACAGGACGCAATTTTGAGAATTTGCTCCCTGAAACGTACGAAAAATATCCCTAACATATCCCATAGAAATCCTTAGGATGTTCCACAGGATCTCCCTGGATTCTCCAGAGGCTAGTATTCGGCTATCATTTACTCTTCCTCAGGACATCGAGAGGAGATCCGAGGATTAAAATGAAATATTCTCAGGATATTCTACATGTATGTCCTGGATGCCCTTTGGACGTCCTAAGGACATCCTTGTGCTGTCTGGGTAAGATTTAATCACCACGCGCGGTGATGAGGTTAAGTTGTATTTGCAATGACCCAAATAGCAAAACAACAACAAATAATGTTAGCCTACTAGAAAATTAATTTATCAGAATTGACAAAATATGTTTTATCTTAAAAATCCGTGATTTCCTTATTCTGTCTGAAGTGACGGGAAGACAAACTAAGGATAACCTAATTTGCGGTTAGCAGTAGTCGGGAATGAATAGTACGCCGCGATGCTGCCTCGGAAACTTCTAGATTGCGCATGCGCATTACGTTGTAGTAATTTACCAAACCAAAAATGAGTTCTTTTTGAACCCATTATAAACAGAAAAAGGACTTCCTTTGGAACAACTTCAATTTAATTTCATGAGAAGTCAGAAGGTATAATTTTATGGAATTCTTCTTGAATTACCGGAAAAAAGATCTTTTGAATTCATTTGGAATAGATTACACTAATTCATAAAGAATTTCAAAAAGTGAATTCTTTTTGTATTCATAACAATCACCTGTGCTATCTGGGATGTTAGTGCGTACATGTATATCAAGAGACACGGTAGTGTCTCGCGCCAAGTCACGCGAAGCCAAAGATCGCGCGTAGCGACAGCAAGGCATCCCGTGTATCTTCACACGAGTCGATTAGTTGAGAGTACTTGAGATTATTAGATTGCAATAACCGCTGAATGGATCGAGTTTTTACTAGGCTTAACCGATAGCTTGAGTGTGATTTATATAAGAAAAGCATTTTTATTTTCGTTCTACATATAACATAAACGGAGATATTACGATGCAAAGTCCGAAACGGAAAATTTATGAGTAAGAAACGTGTTGGTCTCCTTGGTCGTCTCCGGACAAAAGTACAGTTCTCGTTTCTACCGCATCGCAGTAGCGGCGCTCATAGCTGACAGTACTGTGATATAATAAATATACCGATGGTAATATCTGTAATCTGTATATCGACTATATCGTTTGATATATCAAATATTATCCGTATACTAACTACATCGTTTGATATGTCAAATATTATGTATATAGATAAACAAAATGGTTATGTATACATGTTTATGTATACATGTTTATGTATACATATAATTTTATATATATAGTATTCCTAAAACATGTAGAGTAAAAAATGAAGACACTTTTCGTATCGTATATACATCGTGTATATATATATATATATATATATATATATATATATATATATATAATAACGAAGCTATCGAATAAATTTATTAGAAACTCGATTGTTCTATGTGTTATTATCTATTTAAGATTTCAACTCGGTTCGCGCGTGTACAAATTTATTAATTACATTAGACATTAGCAAAATCGTTATCTCTCGTTCTCTCTCGTTAATTCCTGCGTTCTCTCTCTTTCTCTTCTTTTCTCGCGTATTACGCCGTTGTGCATGTGCGTGCGTGTATTCGTGCTTAGAGATGAGTACGAATAATAATGCTATATGTATATATATTAGGTGTACAAATAAGTTTCCGCCGTTTTTTATCAAAAATTGGGCATTTATTGTGAAAGAACGAAACCTAATGTTTTATTTAAAATATTGTCCATCGCTTGCCACTACTTTTTCCCATCTTTCTGGCAGCATACGGATACCGCGTCGGAAGAATGCTTCATCTTTTGAGGCTATCCATGAATCGACCCAATTTTTGGTATCTTCATATGATGTGAAGTGTTGCTCAGTCAGGCCATGCGCCATCGATCTAAGCATGTGGAAATCAGAAGGAGCAATGTCTGGTGAATACGGCGGGTGGGGTACAACTTCCCAATTGAGTGTTTCCAAATAGGTTTTGACCGGCGCCGCAACATGTGGACGAGCATTATCATGCAGGAGAATAACTTTGTCGTGTCTGGAGTAGTGGGCACGCTTTTCCTTGAGTGCTCGACTCAATCTCATCAATTGTGTTCGGTAGACAGCCCTAGTAATGGTTTCGTTCGGTTTGAGCAACTCATAATACTCGACACCAAGCTGATCCCACCAAATGCATAACAAGAGTTTTGAAGCATGGCCAGGTGGTCCCCATGATTTCTTCCTTTTTGGATTATCATAGTGGATCCATTTTTCATCACCAGTGACGATACGGTGCAGAAAACCCTTTCGTTTATGCCTGGCAAGCAGCATTTCACATGTGAACAATCGGCGTTCAACGTTTCTCGGCGTCAGTTCATATGGAACCCAATTTCCTTGTATTTTAATCAATCCCAATGATTTCAACCGATATGAAATTGCTTGTTGAGTCACTCCCAATGTAAGTGCAAGTTCTTCTTGCGTTTGGCACGAATCTTGATCCAATAATGATTCCAATTCCGCGTCTTCATACACTTTCGGCCTTCCGCTACGTTCTATGTCTTCGATGTCAAATTCACCGTTCTTAAACTTTTGAAACCACTCACGACAACTTCTCTCACTTAAGGCAGCCTCACCATATGCTTCTACAAGCAATCGATATGTCTCAGCTGCAGATTTCTTCAAATTGAAGAAGTAAATCAAAAGTTCCCGCAAATGACGCTTATTCGGCTCAAAACTCGACATTTTCGCACACAAAAGAATATATTATACTGATAAAAAATCACTAATATTTTAAGGTTATGTTATTGACTGATGTCCAATCTTACGATAAGGACGTTTTACATCTGACAATTTTAACCATAACTTACTGGTGGCGCCAACTTTTGTCAAACAGCGGAAACTTATTTGTACACCTAATACATACTGGGTGACACCCGTTTGGACACCGCTCGATTGGACACGCAATATTGGACACCGCACGATTGGACACTGCACGATTGGACACCGCACGATTGGACACGCACACTGCACGATTGGACACTGCACGATTGGACACCGTACGATTGGACACTGCACGATTGGACACCGCATCATTGGACACTGCACGATTGGACACTGCACGATTGGACACTGCACGATTGAACACCGCATTATTGAACACTGCGCGATTGGACACAGTGGGTTCCGCCCCCCCTTCGGGGGGGGGGCTCCACTATAAAAAAATTAGACACATAAGTTTGCGTTGAATCTCGCTTCGCGTGGAAAGTTGTAAACCTTCCTAACAGCACATGATATCATTCGAATATTCTATACTCATACTGTGAACATACGTTACAGATATAATATACTGAGAACATTCTGTAACATCACTTATAGTATATTATTTCTCGTATATTCTCAGAATATACTTTTAATATCTCTGCATGATATACCAATAACATACTTGGACGACGTTCTATAGATATACCAATAATATACTGGGCGACGTTCTATCCCAAGTAGCAGAGTGACGTCAAAAGACGTCATAACATCGACGACTAATAATTGATGTTTAAAAGATTTTCATTTCTTAGACTAGCCAAAGACGTTATTTTGAAGACGTCCTATGGTCGTCTAAATAAAGTCTTTTTGTAACTAGTTTTAAGATTATAGTTCATTTGCTTACCGCGCTGTATGCGGCGCGCTATTCGCTATCTATACCCGTATTCAAATTTTTGTCATAAGCGTATATAAAGTGTGCAAAATGCGGTTAATAATATTGTAATTATTTTTATCAGTTTAACTTCTGATGCGATTCCCGTACCGGGAAATTTAGGTACTGAACTGTGATTTTTGAAAAATCGGGTACATAATGTCCGATTTTAATTTATTCGGACAATTTCTGTCCGAATCAGTGAAAATCGTTCGTTATTATCTGTTTAAAATATAAAACAGAAATTAACTTTCATATAAATAAAATCTTTAATTTTATAAACTAAATTATTGAAATTTACCTATAATATATATCACATTAATATGTGTTATTATATATTATTACTGTCATTATGATCTCAGTTTTGCCGTCAAACAAACGTTAGAAAATGACGTCCCGTAGATGTGACATATCGATGTCATTTTCGGGTCTCATGAGACCTAACTTAGGATGTCTAATTGATAATTTTGTGACCAAAATTTACTGTCATTGTAACATCAGTTTGCTACTTGGGATAGATATATACCAATAAAATATACTGGGTAATATTCTATAGATATACTAAAGATATACTAAAGATATACTGAAAGATATTCACAGAATATTCTATGAACTATAATAAGTGGGACATAGGAACATTCTCAGTATGGACTCAGTATGTCATAGTACGTATATCGAATATTTTGAGAATGTACGCAATATACTTTTGCGATATCCTCCGAACATTCTCAGAATCTACATGTGCTGTTAGGGCTATGTGGAACCTTACTTCGCATTAAAAAGAATATGTGTGGAGGCTGTATGTTCCGTCCCCCCCCCTACGGGGGGGCTCCACTATCAAAAAACTAGACACATAGATTTGCGTTGAACCTTGCTTCGCGTGGAAAGTTGTAAACCTATGTAGAACCTTACTACGCATTAAAAAGTATATGCGTGGAGGCAGTATGTTCCGCACCCCCTACGGGGGGGCTCCACTTCCGGAAGATATAACCTAACCCATACCTATTTCTGATTTAAAACTAAAATTTATGCTTCTGCTTGTGCCCTCTTTATGCATAATTACCGGTGTCCAATCGTGCGGTGTCCAATCGTGCAGTGTCCAATAATGCGGTGTCCAATCGTGCAGTGTCCAATCGTACGGTGTCCAATCGTGCAGTGTGCGTGTCCAATCGTGCAGTGTGCGTGTCCAATTGTGCGGTGTCCAATCGTGCGGTATCCAATAATTCTGTGTCCAATCGTGCAGTGTCCAATCGTTCCGTGTCCAATACTACGTGTCCAATCGAGCGGTGTCCAATCGTTCCGTGTCCAAACGGGATACGCCCATACATACTCACACGAGCAATGAGGCAAAATTACCACGGATGACGAGTCGTCCGACAGCGTAGAAGCTACAATCTCTCTACCGCACAGCCATGTATACATGACGATTCAAAATAAAAGTTTCGTCGATAAACTTTATTAATCAAACAATTTGAGTAACGCGCGATAAAATAAGTTATGATGTTTAAATATTTAATATTCTTTAATTAAGAGCTGTTACGTTTTCGATAGATTTACGCAAAATACGAATATATTGAGGACGAAATCATGCAACGGACGTGAAAATGTTGTAGGTACACCTCTTACATGTGTACATACAGGGTGTCCCAGATCACCCGTACACCCCTTTTAAAATGAAAAATGGCTTTTATCAAAAATCGCGAACATTTTTTAAGTAAATCGGATATGCTCTATCGAATAGTGCTATTTTCAACTTTTGATTCCGACCGGAAATACGCCATCTGGACCGGAAGTTGAATTTTTTGAGGGGAACATAGTACTTTTTATTACAGATTCGAATTGTACGTGAAAAAATAAGAAACTTTTGTATCAAACGTTTTTTCTGAAAGTGCCTCTGTCAACCTTAAAATTGACCTTGAAAGTAATTGTCACAGTTGCTAAAATCGATTAAACACTATCGGTTTTCAATAGCTTTCAATCGTTTTTTCACCAATAATTGAATAGTTCAAACTTTTCTTTTCTTTAATATGGAATTCCGCAAAAAATCCATAAAATTAAATAAAACGAGCTTTTTATTAGTGTGTTTCTGGAAATATAAGATATATATATGAAATTAAAGGTGTCCTTGACTTGACCTTAACGATGCCATCCAAGGTCAAACCAATGACACCATCTTATGTTCCCCTCAAAACCATACAATTTTTGTTCAAAACTTTTTTCTCTAAAATGCTTAGTTTTTGAAAAAAAAGGGGTGTACGGGTGGTCTAGGACACCCTGTATATACATATAGTATATACATATACAGGATGTTTCAGAGCGACCGTATCAGCAGTTTTTTGAGGAAACAACGTATTTTCATGAAAAACGTTTCATGCAAAAGTTGTAGAGCTCTAAGTGGCGCATTATATAATAATATTAGTATGACCTTGAATAGCACCGTCAAGGTCACATAAAAATCACTTTGAATTTTTTAAATGGAACCCTCTATTTTTCATTACATATTCTTGTAGTTTACCTCTAGAGCTTTCCAAAACACTATAATTAAGTTATTTTTCATTAAGTACTTTTCGAATTACAGAAGCTTAAATATTATGATACCGCAGGCATTACCCAAGGTGTACCGCGTGAAGGTTGCACGGTCGGATTTGCACCTCTTTGTGTACGTGCGTGCGTGCGTGCGTGTGTGTGTGTGTGTGTTTCCGATGATATTCCAATCAACGCATGGACGCATGAACCTCGTCACTTTACCACCTCCTGGAATGACAGCGGTGCGCTATGTGGAGGAAATTTTGCGTCCTCACGTAATTCCGATGCGTTGCCAAATGGGTCACAATTTTATCCTAATGCAGGACAACGCTCGCCCACACATCGCTAGAGTTGTCCTTGATTTTTTGGAAGGAGACAACATAGAGGTGCCACCACATCCACCGATGAGCCCAGATTTAAATCCCATCGAACATGTGTGGGATATGATGGGAAGAAGGCTACGAGAGTTGGAAAGACCGCCAACCAATCTCCAGCAACTGGAAGCAGCGTTACATCAAATATGGAATGAAATTCCTCAGGCCAAAATTAGAGCCTGCATCAATATGCGTGAGCGTCTACAAGAGATCATCCAAAGACAAGGCGGAAATACACATTTTCAAATGCAAACATTCCCACATCCGCCTTTCCCAACACACACACACACACACACGCACGCACGCACGCACGTACGCATACACACGATGCACCAAATCCGACCAGCAATCTCCTCGTGGTGCGCATCGGGTAATGCTAATACTAGTGATAATTGAGCAAGAATGTACGGGTAACTTTGATACGTCGTAACTTCGTGAAAAAAAATCGTACGAACCTCATTTTTTTTAATTTTGTAAGTAAAATTCCATATTTTACGATGATTATCATAAGATTTGTGAAAAAAATTCATTTCTCCCCGTGGAGTGCGTCAAATTATGCAATTTTTTGGAATCGTAACAGGTCCTTACTTTTGAGGAGACGGCAGGAGGGGGAAGGGATAAATTGAAAATCTGTCAAATGCTTTTTAAAGTATAAACTTTAAGCTTGAGAACGAAAAAAAAATTTTTCAAATACAACAATTTTAGGCGGAGTTATGCTTATTTGAAGTTATGCGAAATTTTGACATTAAATTACATATGCGATAATTTTGTTGAAGAATGTATTTTCTTATGATGTATAATTACAAAATAAAGTATGCAGTTCAACATACAATAAACTTTTTATGAGAATAAAACGATTTTAATATTTTCCTTTTTTGTTACAGATTAAAATAGAATTAATAGATTGTTAGAAGAACTGTGAAATTTATCTCTCTACTTTATTTATATATTCTAGGATGTATAATTTTTATCTATACAAACAATGTATAATATATTTTTATTTATTTAATATTTATTTTATACTCTTTTTTTTAGTTTTTATTTTTTGTTATAAATAATTTTAAATAATTTTTTATTAAATAGCGCTTACTATGTTCTCGGTACACGATTGTGACTTTTTTCCTAGAAAGGAGGTGTAAATATCAACGTCTGAATATGTGAAAAATAAAAATGTTAAGCAAAAGATTTAAAGTTTCAATGATTTTACATTGTATTTTACGATATATATAGAATATATTACTAATACCATTGCAACGGATAATAGGGTATTATAAAAAAAATGTTATATAAATTTTATTTTTAATCGAAAGTATAAATTATAAAAACATTATTTCCAAACTCTTAAGATTTTCTACCAACAATAAATAATTTAAAATAAATAAAGACGATTAAAATTTAAAATTTTCACGTGACTTGAAAACGCTTCGTTATTGATTAGTTCGTGCGTAACGTCACTCCTTACTAAAACTTCGATTAGTACAGGGAACAAGGAGATTATTTACGGTTTTACTTTTTTTAAAGAAAACTAGTCATTAATGAACGAAGTCAAATGGAAGCAGGATATGTTAAAGCAAATTCGACAAATCTATCAAAAATTGATATGCTAATGGTGTGTCAATTTATAAGAGAAGACTATCACTTAATGCTGCAGAAATGTAAGAAGTAAAAACATCTGTGTATTACATTACATAACAAGAAATTCATTAATTTATATTAAGAGCCGATTGTTTTATCTGCAGTTAAAATATATATCTACCTTTTAAGTACGAAAATTTATATATGTTTTATATACATGTATATTTTAAGGTTATTATATTAATTGTCTGTTGGAACTACGTATCTGTTAATCTTTGTTTGAACAACTAGCCCTAAATGCGCGCTTGTAACAAAACAATTTTAAAATTATTATTGGAATTATTATTAGATACGTAGTTCCAACAGACAATTAATATAATAACCTTAAAATATACATATAAAACACATATAGGTCTTACTTAAAAGATAGATATATATTTTAATTGCAGATAGAACAACCGGGTCTTAATATAAATTAATGAATTTCTTGTTATGTAATATATTTACGCAGATGTTTTTACTCCTCGCATTTCTGCAGCATTAAAGCAACCGTTTTCTCTTATAAATTGACACACCATTAACGTATCAATTTTTGGTAGGTTTGTCGAATTTGCTTTAACATATCCTGCTTCCATATGACTTCGTTCATTAATGACTATTTTACTTCAAAAAAAGTAAAACCGCAAACAATCTTCTTGTTCCCTATACTAAATCAAAGTTTTAGTAACGAAGTGACGTCACGCGGCTACAGCGCCATAGTGACGCGTTTTCGTAGCATTTCAAACTATGATATTTTAAATAATTTAAAAATAATACAAATTGAACGTTTTGAAGCAAACAAAAAAATTTTAATAACTAAATAGGGTATGAACTTTAACAAAAAAATATTTTTGAAAAACGTTATAATACCCTATTACCGGTAAGAGTTCATCTACATTGGAGGAATGAGTTTTTTCAAACTAATTATCACAATTATGATTAATTATGATGATTACAGGAGGTTGGGGATGGGGAAAATCGGTAAAAATCGAAAAATTTGAAACGTAATTCTTCTGACGCCATGTATATTTAATAGAGCGTACCTTAGTAAATTCATTTATTTATGTGTAGTAAATTGAACACGTGGACGGGGGCAACTTTCCACGCGAAATGAGGTCCATCCTTATCGCCCTGTGCTTTAGGCGTGGAAAGTTGTAAACCTATCTAGAATTTTACAAATATAGACCTCGTCACACTGAAAGCACTGCGCAACTTCAATTTTAAAATTGAAATTAGGTTTGGGTCAGATTAGAATTTTTTCGTGGTGGGGGGGCAGAGAGAGGGGCAAAGCCTTTTTCCCGCCCACGTGTTCGATTTACTACACAAATAATTGAAACTGCTAAGATACGCTCTATTAAATGTACATAATGTCATATAATACCTTTCTGTCACGCCTACAGGTGATATTTTTGATTTAAAGAAAAATTTATTTTTTGGTTTTATCAGATTTTTCCCGCCCCCAACTCCCTGTAATTTTCGGCTTATTGGGGCTTTGGTAGCGATGAAAATTCTTTGCAACTCAATAGACCTCAATAGCCTGCTCGCTCACGTAAAATTTTAAAGATGTAGTACAGAGAGAAATATGAATGCACTCATATAGCAGCCGTTATCTCGCGACCTTAGTTATTGTTCGCGGACTATAATCTCGATATCTCTACGCGGATCTCACTCTTCTCTAAGTTCCGCGATTTCATGTATACAATGATACAACGACAGCAAATGACGAGCGCTGCGCAAAAGAGAAAGAGAAGCGTAAATACGCGACTAACGTAACGGAATTATTCGAGGAGACTGCAAATTCTACGAAAATATACTAACTTCATAGTACCGATAGATTCTCAAAATAATACGCTAAATACGGGTTACATAGAATATATAGAAAAGACGACACATACGCGACATGCGAGATTTTCACAACGTACGAGATATATTCGAGACGCGAAATATCGAAATATGATATCAACCGTGGTATATGAGTTCGCTGTAAGATAACAATAAGACACAAAAACGGTAGCAATACAAAGCAACAATAACCGAAAATTACAAATATGACTATCGGCGGCGAGGTTCACGGGAGAGAGAGTACTTACGCGATACAAGAAAGTTCGGATAAGCCGACTTGCCGTTAATCTCAAAACACGAAAGCAAGACAGAAATTTGGCAAAGATCAGATCAACTTACGACAGCGACGAATAACCGGCCCGAATCATCCGAACCGCAACTCGAAATTGGCGGCTTTAGGTAGTAGGACGACGTTCATCTCATTGGTTTCCAGTTTCTGGTGCGTAATTCGCCTCGCAAGGATGGATTTCGCTCAGGTCTCCGCTCTTCACGCTGGTCCGCCGAACAGTGAACAATGACGAACGGAAGACCCGCAGTCGGCACAGTAATTTATAATTAGGCCACCTGTGATGCTTCCGGATCCTCAGGACCGTCGCGTGGCCTTGTTGATCCTTGCGGCCTTCGCGGTATCTTCCGGCTCACGATTGCTTCTTTCTCTCTCGCCTCTTCCTGTGGGACGTGGAGGTTTTTTTTTGGCAGCGTACAAGCTGATCCGGCCCTCTTCTGTCCGTCTATGACTCCAGATGTTCCCCTTCTCGATTTCCTTATCGATCTTAGATATCATCCGGGTTGGAATTCTGGGCTCAGATGTCGGGCGCAGTACCTCCGTGTCGGGGCTCCCATGCTAATAGTATGCGGAGTGGCCTTCCCTTTTTGTATCCCCGTCGATCCTGTGGGTTTTCTCAAAATGCGACAGCGACTATTCTCTGGCATTATTACACATGTTATCGCAAAAGGCAAGATGCCATTATCTGACGTGCTCCGTGTATGCTGAATCGGGCCTTCACTCGTCCTTGACGTTAGCCTCTCGTGCACCTAGCTGTCACCGGATGGGCACTAATATTTACACATTTTTGCCACTGCACTGACAGTTTTTTTATCCCTACTTCATAAAAAGTAGCAGGACGAAAATGAAGCCAAGCGCACGAAGTCTTTTACCTCATCGTCGTTAGAAAATCTTTCTCCCCATAAGACTTCTTTAAGAGGTCCAGACATATCCATCATATGTGAGAATCGCATCAAAAATCGTCTTCTCCTGCTGTATGGGGATCCAAAAGATTCTAAGAGACTTCAGCTCTTACGGCCTTCTGATCTGCATTCAAAATTCACCCATCGTGCAATGATTTTTCGAAATCGTAATTTATTCTCAATGATTGTTTGCTTGTTTCCATAACTTATACCAGTCCTTTTGCTAATTTCATAAACAATTATTCGTCGGTCATTTTCAATAATATCGCGAATTTGTTGAATGTTCTCAAGCGTAACGTTAGTCCTTGGTCGACGCGCATGAGTCAAATTTGCAACTTCTTCACGACCTTTACAAAAAAACTTATGCCATTTGTATATTTGGGATTTCGATAATGTGTTCTTACCGAACTGTGCGCGTAATCTGCACAAAATTTCAGCTGGTTTAACATGTTCGCGCGTTAAAAATTTAATAATTATGCATTGTGCAACCGAGACAGGCATCTTGTGTTTATTCATCGTGCTTACTATTAAACAAATGATTGTAGAAACAAACGCGCAGCTTAGAGCGGGTCTAGACACGTCTAATAACCCATTATTATCACAACAACGAGCGTTAAGGTATTTTGCTCCTATTCGAAAAGTCTCGTTCATATTTGATCGATCTACGTATATTATTCTTTGTTCACAAGAACTCAACTTTTTCTGCATAGGCATCTCTCCTGACGTAGTGGTGCATGACGAACCGGAGCCGAATCGCTTCAATAACATCTGCTTGATGTTCTTTTTCCAGACAAATATAATAAAGATGCAGAGATTCTGCATAGTGTCCAACAAATAAGTAGCACATGTAAAATAATACCACCCATTAATGAGTTGATGCAATGAGTTATACAACATTATCGATGTGACTATGCACCAGTTTATTCCCATTATGATAAAGTGCAGAATAAATAGCTTCCGATACAGATTGAACCTAGAAATCAAACACATATATATATATCATATATGTACATGTATATACATATATACTTATATATGTATATATAAAATAACAATTATAAATACTATTAATCAAATTATCTTTAAGAAATAATGGAACTTACAATCTCTTAAGAAAGAAGAAAAAGAGATAGGTGTAAACTTCTTTTAAGAAATTTTCAAAAAATGTGATTTCCTTTATGAAATGCATTTCGTTAACTTTATTCTCACTATCCATCACATTTCAAGAACTGAAGACATTCTCAAAACAATACGCACATGATTGAAATGGCAGCAATACATTATTAAAAAAAAATAGAGAATATTTTTTACACTCAAAAATTGAGCTATTTTCAAACCGCTAAGATTCGGCGAAAAATCATCGTAGACAATAAATTTAAAAAACATTTTAAAACTTAAAATTTTATTTTTAACGTTTTATTGATAGTTTTCAAAATTTTTTTTATCTTCTATGCTTTAAAAAAGAATACATTGTTTTATTTCTTAAAATTACGTATGTTTGACACTTTGCAGCTCAATAAAAAAATTTCTCTCAAGAAATTTAAATCAAATTCTATAAATGACAATATTTAACCTACGAAGTAGTTTTTTTAATTTTCCTACAAATTTTTTATTTTTGATCAAATTAAATTAACTTAAAACAATTAAATTAACTTTAAAATAAAGCCTGTA
>JAXRKO010000597.1:0-33807 GCA_037039905.1 Formica aserva | reverse complement strand
GGCGTAGCACGTGCGCAGTATCTCGACCAATAGCGGAGAGTCTGCAACAGGTAAGAAACAATGAGTGAATTCTGCGATGTTGCGAAAATGCAAACCTAGAGTGCAAGTTGGAGGAAAATTTTCTAGAGCGAAAATTTCATCCGTGAACGATATGGATCGTTATAGAAAAATAAGAGATCTGTTTATTTTATTATTATAAAATTTAAAAATACGTGCGTATATACAAAAAGAAATAAACAGGCGCACACATTGATCGTCATAAAACTTTTTAATTAAAGACGTAAAGATGGAGGGATTTACAGCTCGCGCTAGAGAAATAAATATTTATCGTATTTGAATAGTGATAATAATGCCGGGAACATCTCACTTCCTTCTTACGTAATAGCCACCGAATAAATTAGCATTGCTCCCCCTCCTTCAACACAATGTTGTATCTAAAATCCATTTGGTATCGCACACGTATTGCGTCAGACGCGATTGGAATGCGTTTCGAAGGCAGAGCGATGTAATCGCTTTACCTGCATAGTTTCCGTCAATTGAAAAGGCATGAGTGGCAGGTGTAAATATAGCAATGCCGCAACGCGATTTGTAAATATCACCGCCTCGGAAGGATCAATTCTCTCTCCATTATTTACGTTATGATGACCGTTCTATTTAGATTTGGCGTGCAGGAATTTAAAAACACACACACACGTCTCGCGACATGGCACATCTTGCGAGCGAGCGATCGGTACGGCGTATTATCTCGTAATCGCTCGAAGCACTAAAATTTTCTAATTATAAGTTTCACGTTCGCGCGAGGGGAGGGGGAGGGAAGGAGACCGTAGCCGGCTCCGAAAATTAGATCTATATCGATGTTTACTCGTTTTGTTGTGACAGCATATATACAGATATATGTCAGATTACACGCGTACGTGACTTCTTTCAGTCGAGATTATGTTATACTTTTATTTTTCTCGCCGAGATATATTTTTCTCCGTCTCTGTCCGTCTATGCATATCGACGTACCGGGTGCACCGTCGGCACGAAAATCGCCGATCGAGGCAACCGCTGGGAGATTAGATTCGCCACGGCATAATTTCGTATGCATGCACCTCGGCGATGTGCACGCTGTCGGTCTCTCTCTCTCTCTCTCTCTCTCTCTCTCTCTCTTCCCTTTCTTTTTCTCTCCGTCTATCTTGGACATCTTTCCGGCAACCACGGCGGCCACGGCGCGCATGAATAAAGGTGGCATCGTTTTCGCCGGCGGCCTCGCGCGAAGATACTTCGGTCGGGGCGAGCGAGAGAGGAGGCCGGGAAACGCATTCGTGTGCGGGTTATAACGCCGGGCCAAAGAGGTACGGATGCTTATGCGGCGCGGGGTAAAGAGCGAATCGAGGAGCGAAGAATACGGAGAGGGGTACGGAGGGAAGCAGCCGGGACGGACAGGCGCCTACGGCGCGGATCCGAGTGGCGCCAGCGCTACGTAAGCGTCAGCGTTAGCGCCGGACGCTCGCTCGCTCGCTCGCGCGCGCGTCCGGACCGGCGATATCATCCAGGAAGTTACGAGCCGCACCTGTCCCGTCATACTTCTCCTCCTCCTCCTCCCCTTTCTCCTCCTCGCATTAAGTCTCCGCTTTTGCTCGCAGGGCCGTCGTAGCCGCGCGTTTTCATCGCGCCTGCCGATATCCGTCGTGCGTCGCCGACAACGTCGTCGCAGGTGTTCCGATTCACTGGCGGTTTTCGCGTCGCTCCAAAGTGGAGACTTCCGGCGGGAATCTCACGTCCGGTATGAGAGAGAGAGAGAAAAAAAAACGAGCGAGGAAGACGAGATGTGCACGATCGGACACCGTGTATCCGCCTTTCGGAAGGTCGTTGCTCACGAATGTAATGACGTATACGGACCATCGAATAGAAATTATTTATCGCTCATTATTCATTAGGATAATATGTTGAAAAATATGGACATTCTGGAAAGGAGAAAATACAAGAATCGTTCATCTTTCTCGGTGCTTCATATTATATATATTTCCATATTTCGCAATTTCCACCTTCTCCGAGGCTTAGATTAACTCGGGTTATATTTTATCGCCGCTACTTGAACGCACGTATTTCCTCGTGGCAACCACTAGCAGAAATATCTCGGCAACACAGAGGCGAGCCGGTACTAGTGGGTTTCCACGCCCGTGTATACGTCTGTGCGTGTCTCTCGTTTTTATGGAACAATCGTTTTAATCGTCTATTCATATAAATGTATATATATATATATATATATATATATATATATATATATATATGTATATATATGCGCGATCAGTTGATAATATATTTAAATCTGTGATGAGAATTAAGTAGAAAGAGAGAGAGAGAGAGATACGGCGCCAGCGATTCAGACGACGATTACGCACCCGAGTCCGTCGAGCGTGCAATGCGTCGCGTCGCCCGAAGGTGGCGACCGACCGGGTTTTTCCATTTGCAAACGGACATCGTTAATGCCATCCGAATTTCCATAACCGGCAGAGAGCTCGTGTACCGTCTGACTGACAGGTGCACAACATGCTGTTAGCAACGTGAACAATGAAGCGCTCGTCTCGGTCGAGCGCCTTTTATCCTTTGTAGATCTGTTGTTAATTACAATGGACATTTATTTTTATTTTTCTACTTCTCATTTGCAAACGTAAATTAAGATATTTATATACTCGATACATTCGATAATTGATAAGACTAATACTCTATGCTCGCGTAGACAAGCGCCGAGTCATGACTTCATTTAGTGATCCACATACGCTTCTCTCTCTCTCTCTTTCTCTCTCTTTTACGTGAGATAATATATTTTTATAGGAACTGTTTATCGCGCTCGTCTAAACGTTTACCATCGGCGCCGTGAAATAATATTAGCTATTAGCTATAAAGACCCGTCCAAAGTTTTCTCGTCCGTTCTCGCGATTTCACGCAGATACGCACAAGATTTTACGCGACGCGCAGTGATAAACAACTAGAAGCTCTAAATGATTGGTCATCCTCGACATGCGTTCCAACACGTCGTCTCGGTCCATCGGGGAGTTACTGAAAAAGATTCCGTGCCGGCCCTAAGAATAGCCCGAAACGTCTCCGCGCTTCGCGGAAGATGAATTATAGCGGAATCGTGAGCTGGACCCGCTCGCTGCCGCTGCCGCTTCGAAGAACGACGACGATCGCTCTCCCTCGGAATTTGGAGCGTTGACATCGGCGCCGACGCTATCTACAGAGTAAAGATACTTGATTATCGGTGAATGCCGAGCCAAAAGTCTGTCGTTTTCAAGTCAAGTAAAATTAATGAAGAAAATCGCCCATCTAATCGTAAGAAGGAACATAAAGCTGAAAAGCGTTTAAAAAATAACATTAGCTTTTTTACGATTAAAAATCTGCAGATATTCTAGAAATAATATGTACAATATTTGCACATACATTATACAGAGAAATTAAAAATAGTACTTGATGTTTCTATTGTTCGCTTTTGTTGTATTCTCTTATCGTTAGTCGCTTCAAACGCAAAAATGCTGCGACTGAAAATATTTTCTATGTGAGAAAGGCCGCTCCCCCTCGTTTGTGCGCGCCGTGACAAAGTCAGCGCGTCGTCAATCATACTCCTCTGTCTCGGCAAACGGCGCCGAGTATTCTCGGAAAATGTAAGAAATTTATTTCGCGCGTTTTTCTCGCTTTTCGTGATGTTTCTATTAGTCACAGAAGCCGCTAAAATCAGTTATCCATTATAGTCATTCGACGTGTCGAATTTCGCAAGCTGCTTGTCGTAAACGTTTATCCCATTTCGCGCCTCTCATCATTATTTCTCAAAGTTCGAAAAGCGCAATTAATGCATGTCGCGATCAATCGACGAGATACGCAGAATTTCAAGTAGAGCTATTCGCACTCGCGCGGATAACGAGCGTGCGCGCGTGTTAATCACGCGGAGTGGAGAAGCACGTCGTTTACCAGCAGTAATTGGCGGAAGGCAGTTTACCGGGCGTTCATTAATAATCCTCTTCGACGAAGACAGGAGAGGCTGCGACGTGTAACGAAGAGCGCACACGAGCTTCGCGAGTGAGGATGTTCGTTGAAACGAAAGCCTAACATCGCGACCTTTCGTAAGAGAGGACGGACTTCTTCGTCTCATTCTATTTCCACGAGTTCATCATTCCTATCACGTTGCATTATTCTAGCGGACTCTTTGTATCTGGTGATATCCATTTTAAGAACGTCTCGGATACAACTATTGTCGATGTCCCATAGCCAACGATAATAGTCTATCCACACCGACAATAATTTTAATAATCAAAATTATTTAAAATTATAACAGAAGTAGTGCAAAAAATATAATTGTGTATATATATATATATTATTCAGTAATGTTTTAATATATTTTCTAATATTCAAGATATATCGCAGTAATATTGTGTATAATATATATAATTATATTTAAAAATCTGAGATTCTAAATATTAATCCCCCCCCCCTTCCTGTTTTAAATACAGGAATAGTTCTCTTTATCGATGCAATATATTACATCAACATTGCGATGTTCCATCGCATAGCATTACTGTCATCCATCCACCGGTGCCATCGGTGCGATATATTAAGAATGGCGCCAAGGAGTAGCGGCGGGCATGCGAGTAATTTTCGCGTTTGAAAATAGAACGAAAAAAAAAGTACGATTGCGCTATCTTAGGCCGTTTCACATCGCATGTTTGTCGCTGCTTAAATATCATGACAACTGGCAGTACGCACGATTAGATAATAATTATTATCTATGGCGAAAAGAAAAACATGAATAAATATTGAAAAAATATTAAATAGTTCAAATTCTTGAAAGACTAAATATTTTATCTTTCACTCATAAATTTCATTATATAATTTGATATTATAAAAGTATGCGAGCGCAGTAATTAATAATTATTCAAAGTTATGACATTTGTTTGAAGAAAATTCTCACTTCCTCTTCTCTTACTTATTCCCGCAAAATCTAGTTTCCAGAGTAAACACGATTGCTGAAAGACGTCTTGTGTTCTCGAATCGGAATAATTCGTGCATCTTGTTGCGGATATACGGACAAACAAGCATTTTCCACCTCATCCTGTCTCTCTCTCTCTCTCTCTCTCTCTCTCTCTCTCTCTCTCTATATATATATATATATATATATATATATATATATATATATATATATATGTCTTTTTGTTTTTACTTAGCTGTCTTTCAAACTCAATGAATTTTTGTTCCGTACATCGGTATACCTTGAGCTAGGGCCACCTTGATCGACATTTAATTGGGCCGAGACATCGAGGCTCCGAGAAACGCAAACGGCCCTGAAGAATTTACCGAGAGAGCTTTACCGGTTGTATGAGAGGACGAGAGGAAGAGCAAGAAACAAGAGCGATGGTCCACTGTAGACGAGGAGCGGAGCAAGTGGTAAGGATAAGAAGAGAGGAGACGAAAAGAAAGAGAGAAAGAGAAAAAGAAAAAGAAAGAGTGAGGGACAGCGCGGAGGCCAGGCGTCTGATTACTAGCCAGCACAGGACACCAGACGTACATAACTAAACAACTTCCTAAATTCTATATCATTTTGGAACGTGTTCCGACGGGTGAAATAACGCGTCTAGACCCATGTCGCGACTCGTCGCGAGAGAGAACGCGAGAGAGGGTTAGTAGGGACACAGTTTTGCGTCACAGTCTGGCAAATGCGTTTTCTGTCGCCGTGATTTTTGCTCGGCCGTATTCAATAAATTAAGAATAAAGAGAAAGAGGGAGAGAAATATACAAATCTATACTTTTGTTAATTCGATTTAAATACCATGCTATTATTTGTCGACACATTATTTTATCCTATTCTAGCTTTCCTCCTCACATTCATGCAGCGACTTTATGAAAACTCATTAGAAATTTTATGGAAACTCATAAAATCCAGTCGCAATATTTATTTAAGAATGATGCGTAACTCGCGAGATGTCACGCGAGGTGCGAATTACGCACAGCATAAATATCTAATGTCTAACAATAAGTATTAAACTGATTGTGGAACGAGATACTAAGCCGGAACGCCGTAAGCTACTTCATCAATTTAAATGTTGCGTAAACTGCGACTCTTCCAACAGATTACGATACTCTATCGGTCGTATATATGTTTGATAGAAGAGCGTTAGTCGTCCGAGAAATCTGATTTTAACGAAATTTTTCGATGCGATCTTGCTTCTTCAAATATCGCTACCGATGCAGGAGATAACGGAGATGACGATGATATCAAAGAGGATATAATGATCGGCAAAGGATCCAAGCGTGTTATGCTACGTTACGACTACGCATTGCGATTATAGAAAAATGAAATTATAGGCTCCCGTAACTTTATAAAGTGGGCTTTGCCGGGCGAAGCTATGTAGCCGCCTATTACAAAATTACGTTCACGAGATCGCGCGAAACGAGTTTCTAAAATTAGAAAATTTATGAGCGACGAGCGAGATCCTTTCGACTCCGATGGTATGCCATTCGCAACCCTTTTTTAGTATTTCGGTCAACTATTCGACCTCGTTCTCTTGTATACCTGGCCGGTCGACGCGACGATCCAAATTAAACCCGCCGCGCCATGTCTCACCTTCGGAGATAAATTGCACGATTTACGCATTATTAGACGACCGATGCACACGTGTATATACACCGATACAGCGTTCCTCGCGAGCCGATGACGAGCCGGGATTGTACCACCTGCCGATTCAGGACAGAAAGATTTTTCTAGGTCCCCCTGCATCTTTAAAAATTAAGTCTCGCACAAGCTTACGTTTGCAATAAAAAAACCATTCTTTTTAAAATGAAGTAAGAATGCATGTGTGTATAGTAAACAAAAATAAAAATAAGTATAATTTTTGTTGCAGATTAGGCATCTCTACTTTCATAAGCGCAATCGGCAGTGCGGTCTTTAAAGTTTTGTAAGTATTTAAGATATTTAGGAAAATTAATAGTTTTATTTCCAAAGATGGGAAATGCACTGGCTCATTCGAAGCGAGTATATACGAATTTCTAGGATTAATTTTCACGTGCTTTTAACAGAGAAATATTCATATAATATGAAAAACAGCGACGATGCATTTTTCAAAAATTAGAGCGTCGCGCCATGTCGACTCCTTGCCATTTTCTTCTCGTATACCCGTATAGTGGTGTGCGTGTGTTCCTCGCCGGCGTTTCTTTGTCGTTCGTCGACGAATGGGTAACTCTCTTTTACGACCGATAACGTGACTAAAATTTATCCTGGAATGTTGACCCTCGAAGGTGGAGCGCGACTCCGTTTGACGTTGAAGACGCTGGCGTTAGTTTTAAGGACAGACAATTTGACATCCTCGTCTCCCATCCCATTCCTCCATAATTGTCTAAACTAAAAATTTCGCTGTCGAGATAAGAGTTTAAAAAATAATAAAAATCTTTTTTCTTTATAACAACAAACATTTTTGAATACGTGACATAATCTAGCGACTCTCTGGAGGATGACAACAAATCCCATTTATGCAAGATTAGGTAAACAAATAGAGATATAAAAAATTATATATTTAGCATATCTAAATTCTCATTTTCATCAAATTTGACCATTTAATCATGACATCACGATGATTCACGCATTTGCATAAGGCTGTAAAAATTTCAATTCAAATTCGTGCGACGAGCCGAGACACGCGGCCTACGTATATATGTATGTATATATGTATATATCTCAATCCCTGCGAGGCGCCGCGCAGAGAGACAGGATGGATTCGAGTCCTCGGCACCGCTAC
Organism: Formica aserva; assembly: GCA_037039905.1. Lineage (NCBI taxonomy): Eukaryota > Metazoa > Arthropoda > Insecta > Hymenoptera > Formicidae > Formica > Formica aserva. The sequence continues at coordinate 26,041 of JAXRKO010000597.1, read as the reverse complement.
TTGGCGATCGTGGCGCCGTCACTGGCGCAGCCATGTTTGATGGTCTCTTTCTCTCTTGTGTGTTTAGTATGCTACGGTCGTTGTATCGGCGTGTCGTCGGCACGAAAAGGACGGGACGAGACGAGCCACCGAGGCGGTGAGACGGGAAGGAAGGAGGGTGAGGCTGCGTGTTGGCAGCGAGAGGGAAGGGAGGATCGGACGACAGCAGTGGTGGGGGAAATCGGTGCGAGAGAGCGCGCGCGCGCGCACCCGCTCGTGACGGCGAGACCTCGTGCGTGCGTGCCAGTCTCATTGCCGAGCTTAGCCGAGTCGGAGTGATCGTGCCGCGTCGGTCGGTCGTGCGCAACAGTTCGTCCCGTCCGCTGATGACGTTGGTATTCGTCGCGCAAACGATAGAAGAAAAGGAAGATACGGAGGAAGAGGGCAACGTACACTCGAGCCACGAAAGATAGAAGCCTTAGGCGCCGGTCACGCCGGGCGGAAATGCGGCCGGCGATCCCGTTTCGTGTCCGTGAACATGCACGTCAACGTTGCTGAAGGTGAAGAAGAGAGCAAGAAGCGTCGCTTCTTCGCGCCGCTCTGAAGTGAAGTTTGCCGCTCTCTCTAGCGCCAACCGTACGACCTCTCTCGCCCTCCGTACAGTTGCCGGTCTTTTCCCACTCCCTCCCCCTTTTCGTGTCTTTCCCTCTCCCGTTTGTTCGCTCGATCGCGTTCTCTCGCATCTCACCTCACCTTCGCCAAAGTATCGCCCCTGCGCGCGCGCGCTCTCTCCGTTCCGCGGGGTTCAGCGATTTCAAGAATGTGACAGTGCGCGTCCTCGCGACCGGTCGAACGGACGAGTGTTTCGCGTACGCAAGTTCTCGTTAAAAGGGGCAACGATAGCAACGGCGATGGGTGTCGAGAATCGCGGCATCGTGTCACGGTGAGAGAAAGAACAGAGCGCGTGGAAACGTAACGCGAGGAGATAAAAGAAGAAGAAGAAGAAGGGAGAGAAGGACGGACGATGCGAGCGGAAAATGTCACTCGGTGATACGCGCGCACGGATGACGGGGAGTGATCGACGGAGCGACGATCGCGAGTCTGAGGTTGTTGGAGTGTCGTCGCGGCGGCGGTGGTGGTGGTGGCAGCGGTCGTCGTTGTCGTCGTCGTCGTCGTCGTCGTCGTCGTCGTCGTCCCTAGACGGTGCCGCCGACGCGGTGGTGCCGGCATTGGCGACGGCGCGATCACCGGATCATCGAGAGCACAAGGAGCGACTCGATTATCGCGTTCTTCTGCCACGAGCGTCATCGAGATCGAATTATTATTATTCGACAACAACGTCGTCGCGTCAGCTGTCGGCGAGAGTCGCGGCGAGTTTCTGCTCCTGAAGAGGATTCAGCGGCGGCGCCGGCGGTAACGTTACCGCGACGCGACGTCGCCGGTGTGTATACACCGTGCATACGTACACACACATATATAACATACACGTGTCTCGCGTCGTTGGTGTGCGCGTCGGTTGTGCCGGGTCGCGAGGTTAAGGCACCGCATCGCCCTCGATACGTACGCGACGGCCGAGGAAAGTAAAGGCCGGGTGTCGTGCGTGCGCCGACCGATTCGTTTCGTGCTTACCCTCCCTCTCTACCTCCCTCCCTTCTCCCCGTGTCTCTTCTTTCTCCATCCTCCTCTCTCTCTCTCTATCTCCCGAGAACGCGTGTGTAACGGATAAGAAGTGTACAACGATATACCCAGTAGCAGTGCTCCCGCGTCCGTCGGTAACCTCGACGGTGACCAGTTGCGTCGTGTGTGCGTGTGTACCGAGTGCGTGTGCGTGCGTGCACGCGCGATTCGGGCGCGTGGTGCGTTTTACGTCGTCGGTCGCGCGCGGACGACGACGTCGACGATTGGCGTCCGCGGCTCGTCTGTCCGCGATGCCGACAGTGGCTCGCGCTCACGGCCGTCGTGCGGATTGTTTGTCCCCGAGAGGTGTCCGTCGACGATAAACGGGATTATACGAGGAGACTCCCCCGGTAACTCGGCGAGAACGGGAGAAGAGAATCGAGGAAACCAAGACGCATTAATTCACGCATAGATCGTGGAATAAGAAGAGGCGAAGGTGGAGAGCGACCGAAAACGAACGAGAGGTAAATGAGAGTTCAAGGTCAGCCGGTGATGGTGTTGGACCCGAGCTCGTCTACGCGGCCAAAAAACTTATCCGAAGAAGGTGGATCGTTCCTTCGTCGCTCGTTGAAAGTCGGAAATATCCACACGAGAGAGAGAAACGTGCACGCACGGATGCTTCGCTAGCCGGTCCGAGAGAGAGAGAGAGAGAGAGAGAACGAGAACAGAGATACAAGAGAAGCGAGAGGAGAATCTGCGAGAAAGAGAGAAAGAAGGACCGTGAAACGGAGCTCCGCTGTACCCGCGCGCGTTGGACTGTCACACTATTTCGGGACCGTGATCGCGCGCGAGATACGCGCGCGCGCGCGCGCGGGCATAAATAAATATACACGCTTGCTTGCGCGAGCGTGCGCGACTGTGTCTGTGCATGTGTGTGTATTTCCTCCATATCCGTCTGTGATCTCGCGTGTGTGCGCGAAAAAGTGTTCTCAATTTTTGACAGTGCGTATTTGTTGAAAGAAAGAGAAGAAGAGGAAAGGGACTTCGCGGAGGAGAGGGTGTTGGAAGAGGAGATAGCGGCGGGTTCGGATCCGAAGCGGAACATCGGCGTGTGTTCTCCGACCGACCCGCGTGCGTTCGGTCGGATCATTACACCCCCCCCCCCCCCCGCCCTCAAACCCCCCTCCCTTTGTTTTCCTACGGCGGCTACGTTGAAAAGGACTGGCCACCAAATGCGCGTACCGCAAATCCTGTTTCATGTTGATGTTCTGGAGCAAACGGACGGTGCTCACTAGACGTCTGCTGAAGGCCAAGGTCCGTGGGGAGCATGAAACCGAGTGTGAAGCTCAAGAGGATTCATCGTCACGTACGTTTCATCGCACGAGCAGCAGCAACACGAGCGGCGGCGCCGCCGCCGCCGGTTACGACAACAACACGGCCAGTAACAACAACACGGCGACGACGACGACGACGACGGGCCGACAAGTGAGCAGGGTGAGCGGAGCAACGGAAGGTGGAGGAGCGGTGGTGTACGCGAGTCGCAACACGAGCCGATTACAGCAGGGCTGCTGCGGCGGCGGCCACGTGAGCCAGGATGACGACGAGCAACAGCAGCAACGGCAACGCGATCCCGGCCGTTTGTTGAGGTGCAAGGAGCTCCTCAAGACGCTCAAGGAGAATCAACTGGAGATGCTGCTCACCGCCGTCGAGAGCTCCGGCGCCGATCTCGGCTCGTGCGTCCTCGTGCCGCGTCAGCAGCGATCGGCTGAGGATTATCCCATGTACGATCAGCAACACGAGCAATACCATAGCAGACCGCATCGTCATCACGGTCGTCACTTCCAACAGCATCGATATCGTCGCTATCGGCATCGATCCAGCAGGCACCATCGCTCGTCCTCCGTCGAGGACGAGCAGGAGAGCTATTGCTCCGCGTCGGAGGACTCGTTGTCCGCGTCACCGATGAGATCGGACAGGTGCTGCGTCGGCGGGAAGGCGAGTAACGGCGGCAGCGGCGTCGTCGTGCCAGTGAGAGGATCGACCGAGGGAAGCAGCGGCGCGCCGAGCGATCCGCACCTTCTCTGCTGCCAGATCTGGCGGTGGCCGGATCTCGAGCACTCCTCGGAGCTCAAGAGACTACCTATCTGTCATTCCGCTAAAGATCCCGTCTACATATGCTGCAACCCTTACCACTGGAGCCGGCTCTGCAAACTCGGTAAGCGAAATGCTCTTCTTTTCTTTCGTAGCTTTCCGCTTTTATAATACCGAGAGATAAGTCTTAACACAGACCAAAAATCTTGGTACAAGTTATGTAACACGTTAATTCGCACTAACATAGTGAAAAAATGCCAGTAGTTTGCCGCTTGTGATCGAATTACAGTCAACATATTTTATATTTAAAATAATCTTATCAGAAAAGAAAATTACAAATTTAGTATATAAAGATAAAAATAAACTAAACTTATTTCATAACAAACATTTCTTTTCGAGATGTAAAATAAACGTTCTATAAAAATTAATAAAGACATCGTGTATATATATACAGGGTGTCCCAAAGCACCCTTGATAACGCTTGTGAGCAGGTAGAGCACAGTAAACTGAACAAAAAAGTCCTGTACCATTTTTTTTTCTATAACGCTCAATAAAGAAGTTATTATTGAGTAAATTCTGGCCAATCAGCGCCGACTTTTAGCCGGACGTATGTCGGTGAGCCGTCTGCCTGATAGTGTGCGTCGCCGTAGCGACGGAGCGCTCACGTACACTACCAGGCGCGCGGCTAAAGGTCGGCGCTGATTGGCCAGACTTTACTCAATAATAACTCCTTTATTAAGCGTTATAGAAAAAAATGTTACAGGAGTTTTCTGTTCAGTTTACTGTGCTCTACCTGCTCACGAGCGTTGTCAAGGGTGCTTTGGGACACCCTGTATATAGTTTCGACGTAAAACAATTTCCTCCAAAATTTTAATTTTTTAAAGAATATTTCATTCAAAATTGCTGTGTGTAAATAATAAGACGTAAATCTATAGTCGCCAAAAATACATAAAAATCAAGTCAGATCTCTTAATATATGCCTTTTCCGGGAACATATATACAACATCGTTTAAAACGAACGTGTATCGAACGTGTTTAAGTCCGTCTTGCCACCGGTGGTGTCTAGACGTCGGAATAATTTAACATTGTAACGCACAGCTGGCTATATTGTAACGATCGTAGACCTCAAGCCAAACGCGCTAATCGTCACCTGTGTGCGCGCCGCCCGGTGCTAACAAGCCTAAAGACTTGAGCCAGTGTAAAATGGAAATTTATTACAGATGGGTGCGAGGTTTGGGCGACGTGTCTACCTGGTTACGTTTAAAATATAGGTAAATACAGGCAATATATATTCCCAGGAGAAAACTACGGGGTGTCAAATGTCAATACATTGACGCTTTCCCATCGCGAAAGTTGAAGAGGCAAATGAGAAATAAAAACATCTGTTATTGGCATGAAAAATAAATTTTATCGTAAATTAATCACACACATAAGATTTTGCAAGAGAGAGAGAGAGAGAGATATCGTGGATTGATTTTTTGCAATATAAAATGACGTTTATAATAATAATAATTATAATGATATGATTACGGAATCGTGATTTAGTTCAAATTAATGGAAGATAATTTAGTTTGAAACGTCGAAACATATTCGATACGGTCGTTCTTTTCTTCACACAAGCGCTAAAGATATATTACGGCAGGTATAAACTTTCAAAAGCCGACGACAGGATTCTTTCAGGTTTTCAAGTGCGCTTTTGTGTCTTAGACTCAAGCAGGTATATAATCGTCCGACACATAATTCTCAAAAGAGTGGCCACCGACAGATATTTATTTTGCGAACTGCCCGCGAATGGCCCGCGCCATAGTAACTCTATTCTTCCGTAGAATTCAAATTTCATCATCTAATTATATCCACGAAAAGAATTTTCTTTAAGACATTAAGAAGATAATTGGATGTGTTAAAAAAGGAAGAAACTCATTTAGCTACGTGACGTTAATAGTGCGAGAATTAGAACTAATGAGTAAACTTTTCAAATACATTGACGTACTTCTGCGGATTCTTAACTAATGTTTATATTTGCAATGCTTATTTCTAACGAACGAGCATTGCAAATATAAACGTTAACTTAAGAAAATATTTGCAATTTTAATGAAGCTTTAAGTATATAATGTACAACTTTCATTATATCTAGTTGCACATTTTGAAATATATGAGTAACGAGAGACGCGCGTTAAAAATTTATTTCAACGTCGGCCTTTGTAGAGTTTCTTTGAAGACTCTTTTCGGAACGATATTTCCTCTAATAACTGTGCTATGACGCATGACTTTACACCGTATTCATCGGTATTCGTCACTTTGAAGAAAGTAGTCGAATTTATGGATCCCGAGACCGTCCTCTGTTGTCTGCGCGTCCGGTGACGTGACTTCGATCGCAAAAAAGCGTCGCGCCCTAATAAAGTGGGAGAGAGGGAGAGAGAGGAAGCGGGCGGAGTAGGCGCCAGCAAAACGCGCCTTTACGTAACCTCGGCGATCATTTAACCCGGTCGTTGTCGGGAGGCCCAAGCCGAGGGAATTCGATCGTGCGAACCACGGTAGTGTACGGTGTTTTAAGGTTGTCATGCGTTCCGAATCGAGGAATATTATCTCAAGAAAGATCCTTGAAATTGAAGTAACGCGTACGCTGCAGAATTTCAAAGAAAAATGGATATTCCAAGAAACATACATATTTCTAAGACGTATACATTAATAAAACGTGGTTATTTAAAGAGCTACATATTTTACATCGCGACATCATTTTGAAAGGTTTAAAGAGACGATATCCCGTATGACTGCCGAGTAAGAAAAAATACGACTTTCTACGCGATCATTCATGCGAGTGCTCACCGGCGCCGGTGGTCTAATCGTGACAACATCGATTCGTTACAGTCGAGCGCGCCGCGTGTACGATTTATTGATAATATCGAGCGTTTATTGCTGGAAAATCGCGTCGAACAGGCGCGACCGATTCGCTGCCGGCGCGACACCTTCGCGAGAAAAAAAATCGCGACGATGAGATAAAATCGCGGCTACATGTATATTTCGTAATTAACAGCGCGTGATGCCGGAGAAGGAAGGGAGGAGAGGGAGGGAAGGGGAACAAGCGGATCCTTCGAATTCCATGCTGAGGTTTCCACGACTAATAATAGCGAGCGGTCGCCGACGCATTTGGGGAAAGAGAAGCGGGAGAAAGCGCCCGCAGAAACGACGAAATAGACGCTTCAGCGCGCAGACACCCCGACCGAGCTCGGTGAAAGAAGGGCAAGGAGGGAAAAAAATACTTGGGACGAGCGACGCATGTTAGAAGAAAGAAAGAAGACGAGCGAGTGTAGGATCGCGTTAGAAGTGACGAGAGAAAGAGCGAGAGAGAGAGAGAGAGCGAGCACTTACGAATGGTCGTACAATCAAAGTTATGGCCAGAAGGAAATGAATCTAAAAATAAAACGTATATTGGGCGAGTCAGTCGCGGCTGGCGGAAAGACGGTGATGCGAGAGAGTGGGAAGGGTTGGTCGACCGGCGAGGCGACGACGGCGACGGCGAGAGAAGCAGAAAGAGCGAGCGAGACGCGACGCGACGCGACGGTGAAAGAGCGAGGGGGAGCTTAACGGGCGAGATCGCGCGAGAGAGAGAGAGAGAGAGAGAGAGAGAGAGAGAGAGAGAGAGAGAGAGAGATAGACGGTAGGAGAGGAGAGCGGAGCGGATGGCAGACTGTGGACGGGGTGCGGGGCGCCGTCGAGCATGTGCGGTTAGGAAGGGCAGCGATGGCGAGGGGATCGGCGCGCGGAGACACCGTCCGTCGCGGGATCGCGCGAGAGAGAGGGGTACGGGATGGGACGCGGAGAGAGAGGGGGCTGCAGCCCGGCGCCGCTGCGTGTCATTGCTGGCGCCAGCTAATTGTCGAGGCCAGCCGGCATTAGCCAAGAAGCTGACCGAACTGAGGCGAACCCCACGAGAGCAGGCGGGCAAGCAAGTCGGTACCCCCGACACTTCAATGAGGTTTCGTCGGCCGGAGAATTGCACCGACCGAATCTCCCGTATCGGTGAAAACTTGACCGGTATCCTTTTTTTTTTTTTTTTTCGACCGTCCCTCGCGCGAATCCGTGTTTAGTATTCGATAAAGATTCTGAAGAAATGATATCGAGTATTTCAACTGTAACTCGTCTTAGATAATTTGTTTGAAACTTGAGCACGTTGAATTATAAAGTTGAGTAGGGGCTTATTATCTATCCTCTTAATCTTAAATTTGCTACAATTTATATATCCTGAACATTAAATAATTGTATAGTTAGAGATTTTCACACACACATTATTACAAATGAAAAAATCTTGAAGTTTGATAAGGAATATTGTATTATCCTATAAATTTCTCAAGGCTATAACTTTAAGAATTATAAGTGACTATAGCTAATTCTCAATTTTTACAAACAGAGAATCGTTTCAAAATTCGATCATAAATATCTCTTATAACTATTTTACTGACATATAGATTATCTGCGACAGTATAAATAAATACACCATAGAGAACGCAAGGGGCACGGAACAGAGAATGTCTTTTTCTCCGTGTATCTTTACCCCCGCTCCTTAAATAAAGGCAAACGCTCGGTCTAGATTTCTAGATATACTATGTCTATGAAATACACCCACTGCAACGCTGACTGTTGACCTTCGATCGTTGAAATTTTTGAGATTTCGGAATCGGGGGCAGCGAAGATGTCAAGAATCTTTGGCTGGTACCAATGTGTTATTATATTCTCAATCTTCTGGGACGCGCATGTTTCAGAGTCATTTCGGCAGATCGGGAATAGGTTTCCTAGGAATTTAAATTTGCTGCGCTGTAAATTACGGAGATACTTAAATTTAAGTTTCTTTGTCGAGACAAAGACTGTTTACGCACTGAAATGATATTATTCGCGGCCGTCCACGTGTTCGCATTCGTGATATAATTTCTATATATTCGAATCAAAATTTTTCGATACCTATATACATATATATTTTGTGGCGCATTTTACAGATGAGCAACATTACAAAATACAATAAATAAATTTAATATTATTAAAATAAATTTTAATAATATTAAATATTAATAATAGTTTATATATATATATATAAACTATTATTAATATTTAATATTATTAAAAATTTGTTTTAATAATATTAAATTTATTTATTGTATTTTGTAATGTTGCTCATCTGTAAAATGCGCCACAAAATATATATATATATATATATATATATATATATATATATATATATATATACAGAGAAAGAGAGAGAGAGAGAGAGATAAATTCTTAAAAAAATATTTATTGCTAACATTAAAAAATCATATTCTAATATACACATACATAAAACGCACATACATATATTTCTTATGCTCTAATGCACATATTTTCTTTAACCTACATTTATTTTGGTCGACTATACGCACCCGTAATTTAGTTTGCATCGCTCGAAATAACGCGCATATTCGATACGCAATGACGCATATGCGATGACCGGTAATCGCGACACAGAGGCACTATTTTTCTCGACTTCGGTTCAATTTACGCGCAACACATCGCCGGCGCTCGTAAACGGACACCGGACGCGACCATTGTCAGCGATCGTCGATAACATACGCTAATTTCGTATCGGATCGCGCGGCGTTTTATCGCGCGTAAATCACTCCCCGCGGTGGCGTCTTGTTTTCGTAACGCCGCGGCACAAGCTCGCCGCCGTCTTTATCTGTTTTTGCATTCGGCGGTCGTTCGTTCGCGTACCATTGCCGGGGCGGCCGGTTAATAATTCACGCCGGCGAATCGATTATCATCGGCCAACCGGCGACAGCGGCGGCGACGGCGACGACGACGACGACGGCTGTGTATCGTCGTTACGCAAATCGTCGCGAGGCAGGTTTTTATCATTACACCGCGATTCGGCGCTGCGTAAATGTGTGCACCACTTTCTCCGCCGCGCTCCAAATATTCATTCACGCCCGAAAATGCTAGGAAGCGATTTCCATATATATATATATATATATATATTTTTTTTTCTTTTTTTTTTGCAGGATTTTTATCAGAAAATTGTTTGCGTATGCATGTTTGTTATAGCGTGCAATTCTTTTTATATATGGAAGATGATATCTGGAAACATTCCTATGCATATTGTTTGGCTTTTCTTTGTTTTGAGACTGATATATGCGATGGTCTCGGTTCAATAAATATAATAACATTTATCTCTCTTGCGCTTTTATATACGACAGACGGATAAACAGGCCTAGAAATAGGCGCGTCTCATTTCGAAAAGACATTTGGCGGCGCGAGTTATGTAATGGCCACGGGAACGCCACGCGTTTATTACAAGTACCTTAACGGGGGGCTAAAACATCGCCGTTGAAATCGTGCTCGCGGATCTTGTTATTCGAATCGTGCCAAACTTCGACTCCAAATTTGAAGTGCGTCGATGAGTGACACACACCGCGCCGGCTTTATTAAAGCTCGGCGGCGACGCGGCGGCCTTATTAAAGCTCGGCGGCGACGCGGCGGCCAGTCGATTCTGGAGAGGGATTGAACTGAGTGCGATCAAGAGAGCAAAGAGAGAGAGGGAGAGGGAGAGGAAATGAGGAACGCGGTTCGCGGGAGAGGATCCACGTGTAGGCGCGACAGGCGGCCATTACGCGTCGACATCGCACCACATTTATTATGTAGGAATTTCGGCATAATTTCTCTATCGCCTAATTCTTCTCTATCATTAGTTAACAAATCCATATCTTATATATAAAAAGAAATTATTTTTGATACGCCGATGTCAACATTTGATTACGATCTATGATATGAATCTCTAATGATATAATAGTATTATTGTTTCCACCACGTAAATTTTTATTTAAATGACTGAAATAATTGATAGAAACGACCAAAATTTTTTTAATTAAATCACGATATACTGCAGAGTTTAAATCATTATTTTTATTTTTTTATTTTTTTTTCCGTCAGAATATCACATTCTCTCTCTCTCTCTCTCTCTCTCTCTCTCTCTCTCTCTCTCTCTCTCTCTCTCTCTCTCTTATTATAAGATAATTTATTTTAGAATATATATATATATATATATATCTAGTTTCTTTTAAAATATTTTTTATTATACACAAATTCTTTTTTAATAAACCATTTGTTTATTAATCTCACTTAAAGTATAAAATTTCTCTGAAAAAATTATACAGGAAAAAGCAAATTAAGGGGTAAGTTTTTTTCAAGACTGGCGGCAAGGATGCAATTACCTATCATACATACGTGCGTATCTCGGCCATGCGGTACGAGCGATGAAGGCAGCGTTCCGTTTTCTTAAGCACGGGAAGCATCGGGTTACCTTGACGTTTGAAATATTCGCGCCGCGATTTGTCCTCTATACTTTCAGGGCGCGTATACGTAAAAGGACGAAAAACGGCATACCGGTTTCGCAGGTGCTCCGTGCCAATAATAGAACTTGCCGCTTTTGGACCTAGACTTCTTTCTAACGGGGCGCCCGTCGTGACATTTTGCTCCGTCACTTGGCGTTGATGCCATTAATTCGATTTAATCGAAAAGCACTGGAGCCTCTTGGATCCGTTTCTCAATGACTCCGTAATCGATACGGATATATCAAACGATATCCTTAACTGAAATTAATGGAATCATTGACATCATTTATACACTCTTCACTCTTCATATTACTTTATATCACATAGTTACCTTGAAAAAAAAATATATATATATAATTATTAAAGAATTATTTATAAGAATTATTTAATAGTTATACCGCTTTCAATATAAAATGCATACTATAAATTATAGCTAAAAGTATCTATTAAAATAAATAAAATTTTTTATTTATACTCCAAATAATGCAAATATTCAAATAAAAAAATTTTACTTTTTGCGACATTTTATTTTGTCGATTAGATAATACATACCGTAATTCATCCAAACAGTTTCGAGTTGCACGCAGATGACAATTTTCATTTTTTATTTCAGAGTCGCCGCCACCCCCCTATTGCCTTATCGCCGACAGACTGAGACCCGAAGGTGAGTGTCTTTGTCTTTCACGCCGTAATCAGAAATGTCTGAGTGTTGATCATGTATGCATGCGTGTGTGAATGTGTACACGCGTGCGTGTTGTCTTCGCGCAACCATGCCGATGATAATTCATGTTTATTGCTTGCAAACGTTTACCATACAAGCAGTAAGATTTGTCTCTCTTAGCGCGTGTCGTGTCTCATGACCTAGCCCAAAGCAAGGTTAGAGATAATCCGGGATGAGTGTGACATTGTTTCTATTTTACGGAGTTTATGGCGAATCTCCCGTTTAATTCGCGTGCGTTTAAGATTACGCGCAAATAATGCTTATAACGTGATTTAAAAGTATCAATTTAAAATTCTACGCCCCGATGTGTGTGAAAAGGACCTTGACATTTAACTTTTCTTCAAGTCACGTTTTTGTAACACGCTGTTCTTATTCAATTAGCTCTTCGATTTAAAGCGGAATATCTTTTGAACGCGATTACAACTCATGAGATTGATCGATATGCTATTATTCTACTAATTGACATTTGTCACGCGTGGATGAGATCAATAAATAAGATGTCAATATATTTTTCTTTGACATCAAGGAAAGACGAAAAAATAGAAGCTACTATCTAATCTATACGATGGAATAAATATATAATATTTTTTAGTTGTACAACACAGGACTTTTCGCACTTTTCATCATGATAACACCGCGAATTTTTGAGAAATAAATAGATTATTTTGTCGCGAATAAAACTGACGGTTTTATTAGACAAAGTCGAACAAAGGCAAATGTATAACATTCGAAGAGAGATAGCATTTTAATCATATATGTATCGAAGGTTCTCAATCTGCCGTAACATAATATTACATCGCGAATATGAAATTAGCACAGTTTTAACAAATTTTCGCAACAAATAATATATTTTTACAAAAATTTTAGATGTCTAATAAAATGAATATTAAATAAAAATAAAATACAAATTTAGATAGCTAGAAAAAATCAAAGTATAACGTATATTCATGATTCTTTATGATTACAACTACATGCTGTAAGTCGATCTTCTTAATTGCAATATGCCGATAGATTTCATGATATCGCCATGTCAGCGGTTGATAATGTATCCAATATTAGACCACCAGGTGGAAGCTGATCAATCTCATTGCATCGCGAGAATGCAAAACATTAGCATTCAACGATATTTATTTTCAGTTTCAATTTTCAATTAAAAATCAACTTCTTGTACGCAACTTCTGCAACCAAAGATCTTAAATTGTAAAACTGCGATTTATTTCACCTTTTTTTTTTAATTAACGCGAAAGAGGTTCACAAAAATATTTCAGTGTGAGATTGTACATTTTTAAATAAATTCAAACAATAGAATATATATCATGAAAAACCATAACAACGCAAATTATGAAATTAAAAAAACAATAAACAAAAAAATTATAAATCGTAAAAACATTGAAGTGCCGGTTATTTTCCTCTCGTTTCCTGCCCGCACCGTTTCATCTGATTTTGACTATTGCTTCCTGTATACGCGTTTCTCCTTTTTCTTCTTCCGCACCAGGTCCTAAACTGGTTCTCTCGGAATCGATGCGAGTATGCGAGTATACAATACGCGAATTGACTGCGTAGTCATCGATAGATTCGCCTCTAGCCGCCTTTCGTTCGCCGAGAAACCTCTCGAGATCTGGTTGCGCAATTATACGCGAATATAATGGACGTGTCGAGCCTTCTCATTCATCGGTATCTTCTTTAATAATGTGCCAAACGTGTAATCAGGTAAAACAATAGCGAACTAGTATCGTTAGGATGTGTCGCAACTCGCAAGTGCTACATTATAAATATTATTTTACAAATATCGAAGATAAAATATCGCGATGTCGATATAATTTTACATTTATTATCTAGATTTAGCTTTGTTTAAAATGTCATGGAGACTAGGCATCTCTATATCTGCTCGCATATTGTGCGCTAAGCTTGATATGACGAAATAATAGCGCTTGCAGCCTGGAGAACTGCGTATTTGCGATGACGTTACGTGTGTGAGTGTGTGCGCACGTCTATGTTTATAAGATTATAGTGGACGCACTCTTATATAGTAAAGAAATATTGCTGGACGCATAGTGTGTATCGCCTGAGGTCAATATCTCCTGTCGATAGAAAGGACCGTGTGTCATACCATATGTACAGCTCGCCGCTCGCATTTATATAAAGGAAGATCCTGCCAAAGGTCCAACGTTCTTGAAGGTATTATTAAAGCCGCAGGGTGCGTTATAAATACGAATCCGTCGTTGTCACCGTCTTCGTCGACCGCCTACATCGTTGTCTTGATCGAGGTCAACGTATTTTTCGCGCCTAAACACAGTATAATCGAGACATAAACCGATTAACTCCGAAATTAATGCAAAATTGAACGATTTTTTTCTTATTTCTTTTTTTTTTAATTTCTAGTAAATTTATAATTGCATTAATCGCGTCGTGGTCGATCTTTTTGAATCGCAATCATTTCTAGTACGAAAATCGCGTTTAACGTTACATTCTGCTTTTTAATCGTAAATAATTCGTAATTTAATAACGTCAGCTCTGTTTTACGCGTGTATGCATCGATACGATAAAATCAAAAACGCGCAACGTGCCGTATGTTCATCTCGGTGACGTGGGAGGAAACGGAGGAGAAGTTTCTTCTCGGAAGAAGAAGACTCGCCTCTTGGTTTCGTCGTAAATCTGTCTTTCGGGCGCTCGCACGAATTTATGCTCCGTCGCGGAAACTGGGCCACCGTACCGCGTGCCGAAGCGTGCGACGACGGCGGATAAAAGTCCGCCACTTGTTGCTGCTTGCGACGCGATATTACCCACCCATATTAAGTTGGCCCCCCCACCAACGCCAAATAAAGTCGCATCTATCAAATAATTTAGTGCTAATTAGTTGCCGTAGTCCGGATTTTGTTGCTCAAACCGTTTAGCAGGAATTTACGTTCAAAGTGGCGGGGGGGGGGGGCAGCTTGACATATTAAGCCAGCCCCCCCCCCCCCCATAGTGAAAAAAATATATAAAATGCTCGAATCAAAAAATCAAATACACTAGAATTTGTTGCTATTTTGTTACTCTGAAATAACACAAAAACATTTTAAAAAAAGTATATTATTTAATTAATACCACTATACACTCAGTCTCGCCGCGCCGTGCCATCCACTTGCGCGAACTAAAAGTAACCGAAGGAATTTGTTGCGTGCATGTTTTTGATATTAAAATAATCTGTAGACAATATACTACCGAAATATATAAAAGATTAAATTTGTTGCTCGTTCTAAAGTAAAGCATTGAAACTCGACACTTTGTCGCCGCGGACCCTATATGACGCGCACTATCATAACGTAAATTAACTAAAAAAATTTGTTGCCCTCATGTTTTTGGTATTAAAATAATCTGTGGACAATATACTATCGAAATATATAAGAGACTGAATTTGTTGCTCGTCTAAAAGTATTGAAAATCGACACTTTGTCACCGCGGTCCCTATACGACGCGCTCTTATGCTATATAAGTTAATTAAAAGAATTTGTTGCTCTCATGTTTTTGGTATTAAAATAATCTGTGGAAAATATACTATCGAAATATATAAGAGACTGAATTTGTTGCTCGTCTTAAAGTATTAAAAATCGACACTTTGTCGCCGCGAACCCTATACGACGCGCTCTTATATTATTTAAGTTAACTAAAAGAATTTGTTGCTCTCATGTTTTTGGTATTAAAATAATCTGTGGACAATATACTATCGAAATATATAAGAGACTGAATTTGTTGCTCGTCTTAAAGTATTAAAAATCGACACTTTGTCGCCGCGAACTCTATATGACGCGCTCTTATATTATTTAAGTTAACTAAAAGAATTTGTTGCTCTCATGTTTTTGGTATTAAAATAATCTGTGGACAATATACTATCGAAATATATGAGAGATTAAATTTGTTGCTCGTCTTAAAGTATTAAAAATCGACTTTGTCTCTGCGGACTCTATGCGACGCGCAGTATAGGGATCGCGGTGACAAAGTGTTGAGTGTTGAGATATTTCGATAGTATATTGTCTACAGATTATTTTAATACCAAAAACATGCGAGCAACAAATATTTTTAATTAACTTAGGTATAAGACCGCGTCGTAAGAATTCGTTGCTGCCAGCGGGCAGGAACGAACATGTTCTGACACGTTATGCGTGTGACCTTTGGATCTTATTATTGAGTTTTTTCCTCTTCTAAAGAGGATTTTATTATTTGCTACCCTTATTTGTTACTGTCTACCAGTTGTTGACCGGAATTATCTGATCACATCCTAGATCAGAAGTGGCCATTAAAAAGAAAGAAGAAGACCGTGTATAGAGTCCGTGGAGACAAAGTATCGAGTTTCAATACTTTAGAACGCGCAACAAATTCAGTTTCATATATATTTCGATAGTATATTATCTACAGATTATTATAGTACCAAAAACATGCAAGCAACAAATTCTTTTAATTAACTTATATGGTATAACACCGCGTCATATAGGGCCCACGGCGACAAAGTGTCGATTTTTAATATTTTAAGACGAGCAACAAATTCAATCTCTCATATATTTCGATAGTATATTGTCCACAGATTATTTTAATACCAAAAACATGAGAGCAACAAATTCTTTTAGTTAACTTAAATAATATAAGAGCGCGTCGTATAGGGTTCGCGGCGACAAAGTGTCGATTTTTAATACTTTAAGACGAGCAACAAATTCAATCTCTCATATATTTCGATAGTATATTGTCCACAGATTATTTTAATACTAAAAACATGAGAGCAACAAATTCTTTTAATTAACTTATATGGTATAACACCGCGTCGTATAGGGTCCGCGGCAACGAAGTGTCGATTTTCAATACTTTTAGACGAGCAACAAATTCAATCTCTCATATATTTCGATACTATATATTGTCCACAGATTATTTTAATATCAAAAACATGAGAGCAACAAATTTTTTTAGTTAACTTAAATAATATAACAGCGCGTCATATAGGGTTCGCGGCGACAAAGTGTCGATTTTTAATACTTCAAGACGAGCAACAAATTCAGTCTCTTATATCTTTCGATAGTATATTTTCCACAGATTATTTTAATACCAAAAACATGAGAGCAACAAATTCTTTTAATTAACTTATATAACATAAGAGCGCGTCGTATAGGGTCCGCGGTGACAAAGTGTCGATTTTCAATACTTTTAGACGAGCAACAAATTCAATCTCTCATATATTTCGATAGTATATTGTCCACAGATTATTTTAATACCAAAAACATGAGAGCAACAAATTCTTTTAGTTAACTTAAATAATATAAGAGCGCGTCGTATAGGGTTCGCGGCGACAAAGTGTCGATTTTTAATACTTTAAGACGAGCAACAAATTCAATCTCTCATATATTTCGATAGTATATTGTCCACAGATTATTTTAATACTAAAAACATGAGAGCAACAAATTCTTTTAATTAACTTATATGGTATAACACCGCGTCGTATAGGGTCCGCGGCAACGAAGTGTCGATTTTCAATACTTTTAGACGAGCAACAAATTCAATCTCTCATATATTTCGATACTATATATTGTCCACAGATTATTTTAATATCAAAAACATGAGAGCAACAAATTTTTTTAGTTAACTTAAATAATATAACAGCGCGTCATATAGGGTTCGCGGCGACAAAGTGTCGATTTTTAATACTTCAAGACGAGCAACAAATTCAGTCTCTTATATCTTTCGATAGTATATTTTCCACAGATTATTTTAATACCAAAAACATGAAAGCAACAAATTCTTTTAGTTAACTTAAATAATATAAGAGCGCGTCATATAGGGTTCGCGGCGACAAAGTGTCGATTTTTAATACTTTTAGACGAGCAACAAATTCAATCTCTCATATATTTCGATAGTATATTGTCCACAGATTATTTTAATACCAAAAACATGAGAGCAACAAATTCTTTTAGTTATTTTATATCTTGAGAGCAACAAATTAGAGAAACATTTTAAGACCAAAATAATAACAGCAACTAATTGCATTCATGTACTTTACTCTTGTACGAACGCTAGCACCGCCACTATTTCGGGTCGATTTTTCTAAGTCAAACGTGGAGTAATAAATTCGATATTTTATATCTTGAGAGCAACAAATTAGGGAAACATTTTAAGACCAAAATAATAACAGCAACTAATTTCGTTGATATAATTTACTCTTGTAGGTAAGCTAGCACCGCCACACGTTCGGATCGATTTTTCTAATTAAACTGCAAGCAATAAATTTGGAAATGGTTTGTTTTAAAAGCATTTAATGCAGAATACATTATTGTAACAAATTAATATTGTTAGTTACTTATTTTTGATGATTTTACTTTATATGTTCATAGTATGTCATATTGCTGGTTAATTAAAAATTTAATATTTTCGAAATCTATTTGCAGTATCTTCGAGCAATTAATTAGCAATAAATTCTAGTGTATTTGTTTTATGATTTGCGACTCGCTATAAGTGTTTTTCGGAAGTGGGGGTGCTAGTTTAATGGCAAGTCAGCACCCCCATCTTTAATATCATTTTCCTGCTAACGGGTAGGAGCAATAAATTCGAACTTAGAGCAATAAATTAGCAACAAATTAGCACTTAATTATGCACTATGGCCGAACCCGATTTTTCGTGGTGGGGGTGCCAGGTTAATAGGGGTCGCGATATTCGTACTCCGAAACGAAGCTGTTTGGCCGAATCGATGACTCGTAGAGGGAATCTGCGAATACACGCGCACGCGTGTTCTCGTCGATCGTAGAAGGAAAATAAAGGAGTGACCCTGTGGAAAAGGAACACGACGACGGGCATCGATTTGACCTGTCATCTCCACGTTTTTCCGGATATATATATATCGAGTGTCTGAGTAATTTATCTCTTTTTTTAAGTATTGTAATATATATATTTCTTTCATAATATGCATTTTTTACTTCGCAACATTAACACAAATACTGGAAATATGTTCTCTTGTTATTAAGAGCGATCGGGGATTTTTACGGCGAAGCAACTTGATTTCCGCACGTGCTACTTGCTCTGTGTCAGACACGGTGTCCCGCCAGCGTGGTTGCGCAAATTTCAACAAATACGACGAAGGACACAACACGCCGCGCAGTCCCTTTCAAACGCGCGATACGAGGACAAACGCCGTAGCGATTTATTGCGCGACATTACGCTATATTTACGTTTTTAATTCTACTCTTTCCGCGATATTCGTCTCTTAGATTAGATCGGATTTTTGCCGTAGTAGGTTGCTCCGGAGGCTTCGTAACTTCGTTCTCTCGAACTTGGCACCCTGCATCGAAAATAAAACGAGTAATATTCGCAAAGAGAAAAAATTGCGCGAAAAGATATAGAAAGTTCAGCTAAGCGCACTCGCTAACGGTCCACCTGTCTCGAAAGAATGTACAAGGCGATAGTGTGTGTGTATCAATATAACCGGTTTTAAAATGGGCTGCTTTTGTTATTTTACCAGGAACGAGTCATTATGAGAGGGAAAAATACGTTAAGAGATCGAAAGAGAGATTAAAACAATATTCGAAATATTTTCCACAAGTACAAGAGTTTGTCGCGTTAATAGAAAATCTTATGTAAAACCATTCGGTACATTCGTACGTTGCGTTGAAGGAACGCGACAATTCTGATACGCTGCGCTAATCCGTGAAAGGTTAAGAGGATTCCGGACCGTCCTGTTTTACCGGCCATAATAATTATATATTTGCTTAATATAAGGGTTTTGCGGTGTGTACGTGCAAAATAGGATACCTCTCCACTCGGAAATGCATGAAGGAATATAAGTGAACGTTTGAAAATGTATTTGAAAGCCTAGTAAGAAACATTTCGGTGTGCAAAATGTTGCATAGTAAAATCTTTTTTATAAAGCTTCTAAACTCACTTCTCGAAGTTCACTAATACTCTTTGATAAAATGCCGAGTGCGTAGTTCACTTGTTAGGCACGTGCAGGTTGCAGGTTTTTTATATTAAGTAAATGTTGACGCAGAAGCCGATAACAAAACTGTAATTTTTAAATTTTTTTTCACTTTTCATATGAAATCATAAACCCCGCACTCCGTTATTATGTATACTTTAATTATGGAAAAGGATTTGTTGATATCTATAATCAACAAAAATATTTTGCAATCCTACTAATATTCGCATTCTGTCGGTATCCGGCATTCTCTTAAGGGCACGTAAAGGGCCCCTTTAGCGCCAGCCAAAGGGTGGGGCTGATGTAGAGCGGTAACGTGAGGCCCCGGGTACGACGAAGCGGTGGGCGCCTGTCGCTTGGCTTGCCGCACCGGCGTCCTTGAATACATCCCTTCTCTCCTTCTCTCATCCTTCTCTTTCTATCTCCCCGTCTCTCTTTCCCTGTCCCTTACCTCTCGTCTATTTACCCGATCTTTCTCTCTCGTTTCGTCTTACTCACTTTGCTTGAAAGAGCAAACTCAAGCACGCAACTCTCTACCTCTCCTCTACCGACTCTTCAGCATTTTTTTATCCGCTCTTCCTCGTTTATCCCGTCTTCCTCTGTACGCCTTCCGCACGCCTTTTTTTAATTTAATCTTTTTTTCTCTCTAAAAAAATATATCCAACTTTTACTGCATTTTCTGTCGATGACAAATATTTAAACAGACTCCCTTATCTCGTTCAGAAATTTGAAATACCGATTTATTTATATTTATATTATACTGATATTTATTTATTTATTTATTATTTATTATTTATTCGAGTTTTATGAGGAACGAGGTCAATTGCAAATTTGTTAGGAAATCTGTTATCGATAGTCTCCATGTGCTGCAGGTAGAAACTGCATACTCCGTATAACGAAACCTCTTTCTCTCTCTCACTCTTTCTCTCTCATCTTCTTTCGCTCTTCTCTCATCTCCGCTGGACCGACCGCCACGAGTCCGCCAGCGATCGGCGGGAGTGGCTCTCTCGCATTCCGGTGCCTCCTTGGCCGTACCGATTGCGCCGGCAGCGTTTGCGGACCGAACCGAGAGCACCGAGCGGCAAGATACGCCGATTTTCGGATCGGGGGAGCCCGACGAGATGCCGCTTTTGAAGATCCGCCGGCGAGATCCTAATTCGATGCAGCTTGTCCGCTCGGCGAATCGCGCGAGCGTTGTAAACGCGTGACGTCGATCAACTTTCAATGTCACGATGCTCGACTTTACAACGATCTGCATTGCGATGATACTCGCTCGTTTATTTATACAAAGCGGTACATTATTCACGACTTTATATAAATTTGGAGTTGTAATGTCTCGTTCATCGTTAAAAAAAATTATTTAAAGATTATAAAAATAGAATTTTATACATATATTTACGAAATTTTTTGACGTGCCACTTTACGATTGTGATTCAATCAAACGTATCGAAACTTATGTGAACGATGCTCTTAACGCATCTGTGAGGATGGATATCGTCTCTTTTCCGTCTTCTTTCTCTTTCTCTCTCGTGGCTCTCTTCCCAAGCCAAAGCCCAATAATTCACGAATTCGCTCACCTTGGATGAGCGAGCGAGCGCGGTGGCGCCGCGGGCCGAATCTTTTACGTTGCTATATATTTTTGCAAATTCGGCGGTGACACTATCTCGCAGATTCGTGCGGCACTTAACGGCTTACGGTGACACGCGTAATTCGCGGAATTATATTTACGTTCCCTTTGTGGAGTGACACGCGTTCCAAAAACGCGCGTCGAGCTCTCCCGTCCGGCCACTTTGTAAATAAATTGTATTTGCGTTCGTCTCGGTGTGGTGTTGTATATATTAGACGACGGCGAATATATAACAAACCGTGAGTTCGCGTGTCAATTTGTTCCTTATCGGCTGGACAAATATTTACGTCGATAATTGTCCGCGATAATTCTTATTGTTGTTTGCCACGTTGCATGACGCGAATCTAAAAAGTGTAATATTTTATATCGGAATTAATAAATATATTTAACGTCCTGTAATGGAAATCTAGCAAATTGATGGAGATAATTTGGAGAATTATTTATTTTTGGAAAACTTTAAAATATAATAGAATTATATCAAGATTAATTTCGTTGAGTGAAAGCATATTTATTTGCGAGGAAATGTCAGGCCAGTTTCGGTTTCTATTTATGTAACAACTGCGGAGATAGCCTCTCGCGTGGGAAAGGACGAGGATTCGGCGAAAGACGGAGGAGAAGAATCTCCTGTGAATTCGCTCGAACGCGACGACGGGAGCGAGGCCGATGGATTTTTAAATAATTGTGTCCTAAAAATAGATGACGCCTGTCTTCTAAGTCCTTGAAAAGAAGGAGCCTCTTTTTCGTATCCGCCCTCTTCGCTTTCTATAATGTTCTCGGGTACGATATGGCAGGAAATGCTTCTCCTGCAGGAACGATCCTTTGGAATCCAAAAGGAATGCGACCGCTCTCTCGTCCAACTTGTTCTTCTGACTTGTTCATCTTCTCTTTTAGTGAATGGACCCGGTCTTCTATCCCTAAAACTATTAGCATGCCACTGATTATATCCTTAAGAAACTCGTCGAGCCTAAAGTCTTTTGCAATATAATATCCGTAATTGGTAATTTGTACAAAACACTATTTACAGAAAAAAAATATTTTATCCTAAAACATTTTACTTTTAGTTATCAATTTTTATATTTGTCTTACTAAATCTGATTCTCATTAAATCAAATCAAAAGTTAATTTTTATAATTATAATTGTTACTAATACAATTTTTTTAACAAGACAAATTTAATACTTACAAATTCTCTCAAAGACGCGAATGAGTTATGACAAGATGTAAAGAAGAAGAGTATCTCGAAAAATATTAAAATTGTACGCTTTGTCATTTACGAAGAAAATGGACAGATTAGCATTGTCTCGTTGGGAATTAGCCGATGTTTTGTTTATACAGGATCTTTGCCACCACGGGCGCGCGAATAAATTATCCGTCACGAGCGAATCATTATTTTGGACGATTCTGTCATCTCCTTTGTGGACATTACGAGAGAGAAAAACAGAGATACACGAATTTCCGCGGGGATTATGAATCATGCGTCTGGCGATTACCTTGGCTGTTTCTGTCTTTTCTGGCTGGCGGAAATTGCTGCACTTAATTATCCACGCTTCGCAACCTATTGTGAATAGCCAGCGCGCGCGCTGCCGTTTAATTGCGATAATGGCTACTAGGATTTAAATTAAATAACAAAGTGCAATTTATCTTTTTTTTTCTGACGATATATGCAAATATAATTATTCGCACTCTAGAAGAAGACCGAGACTCTTATTTGCTACTTGATTCGCTTTTCTATCTGCCTTCCTTAAGATATGGTGACGAATCGTTTTACTGTTGACACGATACATCTCTTTCGGAGAAACTGTCGCGTATCTGCTTCGAAAGAATCGAATTTATTCCGTCGGACGAAACGAAGAAATCCGAGATTGATATCACGTCAATTAGTTGCGTGCGGGAGAGACAAGATGTATGATCATATGTATGAAATTACATGGAATCTCGCTGCCGGTGTTTATTGATCATAAGTCTTTTATGCAACGCACGTCGCGAGATTTTTCACCCGTTCCGGATGAAAATCGACCTCGTCCGTCCGATTTTCTTATGCGATAGCAAACTACGCTATTTAATGACGATGCATTACGTAACATAATTACGATCTCGTATCGCTACAATTCCAAGATACATGATTTTTCTGTTTGTTTCTTCTTTTAAGTGCAGCGATTATTAACGATTAGACGTGTCTGTATAATTTTCTCTATTCAAGAAAATACGAGATATGCGCGAGAGTGAAAGAAAGCATGAGGGGGAAGGGAAAAAGAAGTTGAGAGAGAGGAAGAAATAGTCTTGAGGAAAGCAGCTTCTCAAAAGGGTTGCCCGTTTATTTTCAGATCGCGCGCCCAGCGAAGGGGATCAACGTCGGTGCAAAAACAGCACGCCCCTGCCACTTCCCGGCTCGCTTACCACCAACGGAGAAGGTAACTATGTCCTCAAGGTTATACGTACTCCATATGTGAACCGACCCTGCGGCGAGAGATATATACAGGGTGTCCCGTTGAGTCGTTATAACGGTAGCGAATTGTCGAATACCGAATCGATTTTCAACGGCGTGAAATTTTGGGAAAATAAAATTATTGTCACGGAGGGACACCTTTTCTCCTCGCATCATGTACGACTTTTTGGGGGTTTTCGAATAATCATTAAGCCTCTAACGGTGGTCAATCCGAGATGCCCCCGACTACGCCACTGATCGATGGCTACGCCTCTATATCCACGTGGTTAACCTTGATCGATGCCACAATCAATTTCTTTTCTCGCATTTCTTCTCTGTGTGGGAAAAATAAAAACAGATCTTTATTTTTTTTAGACGAATTGCGAAGAATTGAGCGAAGGATGACGATTCTAGATTCTTGATTCAGACTTTCATATACGTGCATAGATTTAGAGAAGAGAGAGAAATTTAGTATTTTTTTCAATTTCTCATAAATATATTTTCTTAAATCGCATTCTCTTCATAAAAAAATTTTGACATATTCTTTAATGTCTTACATACATATATGTGATAATTATTTACTCATCATTCCGACGTGATACTCATCAAAGTCACGCGAGATTTTCTCGAAAGGGCAGAGTGATGCATTATCGTGTCGGTCGGCGGTCGTCGAAGAAATTTCCTCAGCACGCACGTTCCACGAGGCTGACGCGCGCGTAGGTTTTCACGCATGACGCACCGCACGGATCGCGGACTCGTCGTTTTTCGGGTTGCTCTCGAGCTGCTCTCGCTCGCGTTGCTGCTTCGTGGAACGCCTGAAACGCTTTTGGCCCCGACCAGAACGAGGAAAGTGAGCGCGCTCTGCTCTCACGCCGCGACGATTACTCCCGTTTCTCCGCAATAATTTTTCGCGATTATAGTGTTGAATCAAATTCGAAATTTTTTTTACGAAATTTTTTTAGGAAATTTAATTAACTCTCGAATAATATTACTATGTTAAGTAGTCTCTAAGAAGCAAAAATTTCTAGAAAATTTATTATAATAATTATGTGTCCTTTTTTAGTGTTATAATTATTATTAAATCTGTTGTTTTTTTTTACAAAGAATATTCCGATGTTATAAATTTCGGCAACACTTTATCAAAAAACATAATTTGATTTGTAGAAAGATTAAGGTCCGGATAAGAGCGTGACATTAATTCACCTCTCGATCGATCATAAATTTTCATGTCCGTGGAAAAAAAATAATTGAATCATAATATTCGTGACGATGTCGGCGGTGAGTTTTCCTCCTGTGCGTCGAGGCCTTTACTTTTACTATCTGCCTTTACTAATGCAAAGGCCACTACTACTCTGACGACGTCAGACATTCCCCAAGCCGACAGCAAATTGCGTCTCTGCCCGGCGCTTCTCGCGATCTTATAAGACTGAATAACAGACGACGTTCGCGTCGTTTGCGCATTTAATCCGGGAGTGGTCACGTAAAGTGCAATTTACCACAACGATCATAAATTGAAAAGACATCTCCGCTATACTATAACAGTATAAGCTATTAAATGTCACTTTTAAGCAAATCCCTCTCTTAGACTCTTGTGGTTTTGACGCTTGAATTACGCTTTTAATTAAATGTAAACTCTTCTCAAAATTACACTATTGAATTACTTTAATTTTGATTATATATACTTATATAAAAATTTTAATTTTTAATATGTATATAATGTTCATTTATAGTGATTTAATTTCTGGTAAAAATCAATTAATATAAGATTACTAGTGTGTATGTGTAAGTGTGCAGCAAAGCTGGTCATTAAACCAAAGAATTCGGTAGCCATGATATATCAGTTTCATACATACATACAGATTGTTATTAGAAAATATATGAGTAGACATGTATTATCTGTAACAGAAAATTTAGTAAGCGTTTCTCACTCAGGCTTGGTTTTTCTGAGATTTAAAAGTGACATTATACAGACGCATATTCGACCTATCTCCTCGACAGCAGCCTCGTTTACGAAAATGAGTATCGTTTGGATGCAATTGCATCTTCGTTGACTTAGTAAATATCATATATATTTGCACGATATTGCACGCAATCAATATAATACGTGATACGAGAAGTTTAGAGCGCGTCGGAGAGGATGGCACGGAATTATAAACACGCGCGCGGTAGCCTTTTTATTTGAGTCAGTTATAGATAGAACACGCTCTGCTTCCGGGATAGAACAGAAATATCGCTTGAATTAGAAATATCAAAACTCGATGGAGCATTTTCCAACTTTCATCGCTGATTAAATCTTCTCA
>JAXRKO010000596.1:0-33820 GCA_037039905.1 Formica aserva | reverse complement strand
GCCGAGAAGCGTTGTTCCTCAATTTCCTTGATGTGTTATGAAAATTTTCGGCAAATCTCGCTTACAGGCACGTAACTAAGTCGTTCCGAACGAAGGAAACTTGCGTACACTTCCATCTTAGCTTTGTAAGCCGAGAAGCGTTGTTCCTCAATTTTCTTGATGTGTTATGAAAACTTTCGGTATATCTCGCTTACAGGTACGTAACTAAGTCGTTCCGAACGAAGGAAACTTGCGTACATAGCGATCTTAGCTCTGTAAGCCGAGAAGCGTTGTTCCTCAATTTCCTTGATGTGTTATGAAAATATTCGGCATATCTCACTTACAGTCACGTAACTAAGTCGTTCCGAACGAAGGAAACTTGCGTACATAGCGATCTTAGCTCTGTGTGCCGAGAAGCGTTGTTCCTCAATTTCCTTGATGTGTTATGAAAATTTTCGGCAAATCTCGCTTACAGGCACGTAAATAAGTCGTTCCGAACGAAGGAAACTTGCGTACATAGCGATCTTATCTCTGTGAGTCGAGAAGCGTTGTTCCTCCATTTCCTTGATGTGTTATGAAAACTTTCGGTATATCTCACTTACAGGTACTTCACTAACTCGTTCCGAACGAAGAAAACTTGCGTACATAGCGATCTTATCTCTGTGTGCCGAGAAGCGTTGTTCCTCAATTTCCTTGATGTGTTATGAAATCTTTCTATATATCTCACTTACAGGTACGTAACTAAGTCGTTCCAAACGAAGGAAACTTACGTACATAGCGATCTTAGCTCTGTGTGCCGAGAAGCGTTGTTCCTCAATTTCCTTGATGTGTTATGAAAATTTTCGGCAAATCTCACTTACAGGCACGTAACTAAGTCGTTCCGAACGAAGGAAACTTGCGTACATAGCGATCTTATCTCTGTGAGTCGAGAAGCGTTGTTCCTCAATTTCCTTGATGTGTTATGAAAATTTTCGGCAAATCTCGCTTACAGGCACGTAACTAAGTCGTTCCGAACGAAGGAAACTTGCGTACATAGCGATCTTATCTCTGTGTGCCGAGAAGCGTTGTTCCTCAATTTCCTTGATGTGTTATGAAAATTTTCGGCAAATCTCACTTACAGGCACGTAACTAAGTCGTTCCGAACGGAGGAAACTTGCGTACATAGCGATCTTATCTCTGTGAGTCGAGAAGCGTTGTTCCTCAATTTCATTGATGTGTTATGAAAATTTTCGGCAAATCTTGCTTACAGGAACGTAACTAAGTCGTTCCGAACGTTGGAAACTTGCGTACATAGCGATCTTAGCTCTGTGTGCCGAGAAGCGTTGTTCCTCAGTTTCCTTGATGTGTTATGAAAATATTCGGCAAATCTCGCTTACAGGCACGTAACTAAGTCGTTCCGAACAAAGGAAACTTGCGTACAAATCGATCTTATCTCTGTGAGTGGAGAAGCGTTGTTCCTTCATTTCCTTGATGTGTTATGAAAACTTTCGGTATATCTCACTTACAGGTAACTAAGTCGTTCCGAACGAGGAAACTTGCGTACATAGCGATCTTAGCTCTGTGTGCCGAGAAGCGTTGTTCCTCAATCTCCATTATGTGTTTTGAAAATTTTCGGCAAATCTCACTTACAGGCACGTAACTAAGTCGTTCCGAACGGAGGAAACTTGCGTACATATCGATCTTATCTCTGTGAGTCGAGAAGCGTTGTTCCTCCATTTCTTTGAAGTGTTATGAAAACTTTCGGTATATCTCACTTACAGGTAACTAAGTCGTTCCGAACGAGGAAACTTGCGTACATAGCGATCTTAGCTCTGTGTGCCGAGAAGCGTTGTTCCTCAATTTCCTTGATGTGTTATGAAAATTTACGGCAAATCTCACTTACAGGCACGTAACTAAGTCGTTCCGAACGGAGGAAACTTGCGTACACTTCCATCTTAGCTTTGTAAGCCGAGAAGCGTTGTTCCTCAATTTTCTTGATGTGTTATGAAAACTTTCGGTATATCTCACTTACAGGTACGAAACTAAGTGGTTCCAAACGAAGGATACTTACGTACATAGCGATCTTAGCTCTGTGTGCCGAGAAGCGTTGTTCCTCGATTTCCTTGAAGTGTTATGAAAATTTTCGGCAAATCTCACTTACAGGCACGTAACTAAGTCGTTCCGAACGGAGGAAACTTGCGTACATAGCGATCTTATCTCTGTGAGTCGAGAAGCGTTGTTCCTCAATTTCATTGATGTGTTATGAAAATTTTCGGCAAATCTCGCTTACAGGCACGTAACTAAGTCGTTCCGAACGAAGGAAACTTGCGTACATAGCGATCTTAGCTCTTTGTGCCGAGAAGCGTTGTTCCTCTATTTCCTTGATGTGTTATTAAAATTTTCGTCAAATCTCGCTTACAGACACGTAACTAAGTCGTTCCGAACGAAGGAAACTTGCGTAAACTTCCATCTTAGCTTTGTAAGCCGAGAAGCGTTGTTCCTCAATTTTCTTGATGTGTTATGAAAACTTTCGGTATATCTCACTTACAGGTACGTAACTAAGTCGTTCCGAACGAAGGAAACTTGCGTACATAGCGATCTTAGCTCTGTATGCCGAGAAGCGTTGTTCCTCAATTTCCTTGATGTGTAATGAAAATTATCGGCAAATATCGCTTATAGGCACGTAACGAAGTCGTTCCGAACGAAGGAAACTTGCGTACACTTCCATCTTAGCTTTGTAAGCCGAGAAGCGTTGTTCCTCAATTTCCTTGATGTGTTATGAAAATTTTCGGCAAATCTCGCTTACAGGCACGTAACTAAGTCGTTCCGAACGAAGGAAACTTGCGTACACTTCCATCTTAGCTTTGTAAGCCGAGAAGCGTTGTTCCTCAATTTTCTTGATGTGTTATGAAAATTTTCGGCAAATTTCGCTTACAGGCACGTAACTAAGTCGTTCCGAACGAAGGAAACTTGCGTACATAGCGATCTTATCTCTGTGAGTCGAGAAGCGTTGTTCCTCCATTTCCTTGATGTGTTATGCAAACTTCTGGTATATCTCAATTACAGGTACGTAACTAAGTCGTTCCGAACGAAGGAAACTTGCGTACATAGCGATCATAATTCTGTGTGCCGAGAAGCGTTGTTCCACAATTTCCTTGATGTGTTATGAAAATTTTCAGCAAATCTCGCTTACAGGTGTCACATCCTGTGAAAAATTTTCGATTTTATACCTAAAGGTAATTTAATACTTTATTATTATTGCCAAAGCAAAGGAGTTACTTATTCAGTTATTCAATAGAAATAGAGACGTTAATTATCTTAATCCAATTCTAGGCTATAAAAGGTTATTTAATCTGTAATAGCAAATAATTCATTATCATTAGCAATAAGGGATGCTGAAACTTTACGATCGTACATAAATACATATATATATATATATATATATATATATATATATATATATATCACATGAAATATTAGAATTCTTAATTAAATCTAATTTCAGTTAAATGCTTGAGAAACTCCTAAAATAACTATAGAGTTTCAACATCCTATGATATAGCCTTAAGATTCAACAAGATGGCCGCCGTGCAAAAGAGCCATGTAGTTCCTAAGTAACCTAATTAAAAATACCGCATCCATCTTTTATATATAATTTACTAACTATCCTGTGTGCTTGCATATATTCTTTCCTCTTACAATCCCCTATTGCTCATGACAAAATGGCGTAACCAATTAAATGAGCCTATTCCTAAATACATAATTAATGTTATAATAACCCTTCTATACTAACCTACTATTTTTCTACTACTAATCTCCTCGCTTAAAAAACCACCATATGCTTTATTATAATCAATAATCAATAATTTAACCAATAATGAAACATTACATTCATATCGTGCGTATACACTGCAAAATCGAAAGGGACGTCACAGAACCTTCAAATTAGGCATAAACCATATTAATTTAAATATTCCAACCCTATCATAAATTCACCAAGGGTAAGGATCTCAATAACTAAGAAATTATTATTCTAATAAAGTTCAAACTCAATGAAGACATTTATTATAGCCTCTCTTATATGTCTATAAAATTTCAAGGTTCTACGACTAAAAATAGAAAAACCCAAAATTAGTACATATTCAAATTTTGAAGTTAGGAAAATGAGAGTTATGTTATATAATCCCCTCTTTTAGTCAAGTCAAACGAAATCAGTCTCATATCGCTACGACGAAGCAGTAAAAACAAAATGGCGGGCTTGTCTAAAGTTTCATTTTGCTCTAATTTGCGCATGCGTGTTCCGATCAACCTGTAACTTAGAAGTAATGATCTATGAACTAGCCCGCATCGAATGAGCCTACTATCATCCTCCTACGACCTTCCAGTAAAAACAAAATGTCGTTAATTTTCGAATTGCTCCGATTCGTCTGAAACTTTGTGTGGACCTTATTTTTTATGTTTTAAGACCATTTAAGGTAGTTTCGACTCGAAAAGCTCAAGTATATGAAAAAACAAAATGGCGGCCAAAAACCTTATTTTTGTCCGAAACGCGTAGCGCCAAAGTTTCATCAAGATCGGAGATAATAACCTATTTTTATATATATCTAGGAAACTAATAATGATTTAAAATCTTGACATAACCTAAAATATTCTCAATGCAATAATGAACTTGTTAATGATGAATCATTAACAATTTCACTAACGGTTATTCATTTATGCACACATGAATATACACCTATATCCATTTTTATATTATTGATCAAAAGTATATAAATAATTATTTAATCTTTTAAATAATTATTTTGCCCTTTATCGTTGCAATGAGAAATACTACCAGTCAAGGTGTCTCTTTTATTATTATAAATGAATTTTATTATACCCAAGAAAGAATTAGAAATATTTGACACCATATCAAGAGACACGGTAGTGTCTCGCGCCAAGTCACGCGAAGCAAAGACCGCGCGTAGTAACAGCGAGGCACCCCGGGTATCTATACGCGAGTCGGATAGTTGAGAGTACCTTAGATTACCAGATCTGGATAACGGCTGAACCGATCGAATTGTTGATAAGCTTAATCGATAGCTTGGGTTCGATTTATATAAGGAAAGTGTCTTTATTTTCGCTCTGCATGTTCTATAAAGCAAAGATATTACGAAGCAAAGACGAAATGTGGAAATTTTCATATAAGAAACGTCACCATCTCCATCATCATCATCATCGTCGTCGTCGTCCCCTTTACCGCTATATATGTATACAACACATGCATAGAATATAGTGGTATTATACTACACGTATATATACACGTACACAACACACATGTAATAATGGCAATGTATTTCATGTACGGTTGGCGTCTTTGACGAAAGATTGCGCTAACGGCGCTTCGATGTTACTGCTTGCATGCATCCATACTTGCTTTTGACAGGTATAGGTTAAGTTTGCAAAATGCCGGGTGCAGTGTTCGTACGCTTTCATTTATAAAAAAGTAAAGATGCAAATTCTTCGTAATACTTGTGGATAGTTGGATCAGGTATATCTCATTTATATTAGAGAAAACTAAAACATTACAAAAGTAATTTATGTATATGTAAAAACAGAACAAAGCATCGTAATACATATATTTATAAAAAAAAGATGTGTGTATTCTATAATATGTTTATTATAAGATGTATTCTATAATATGTTTATTATAAGATATGTGTGTGTGTATTTTATAGATTCAACTACCCAGAAGTATCAGGAAGAATTTTGCAGCATTACTTTTTTATAAATGAAAGAGTGCTACGCTATATAATGTTGCACTCTGGAAAATTTAACGTCAAATACCTGTCAAAAACCAATATGAATAACTGCGACCAGTAATATAGGCATACGCACACAAGAATTTAGTATATTCGAATGCATTTGTTAAAGAAGTGTCATCATATAGTTATTCGTCATGCATCATATGACTACAGATAAGTATAAATAACATTGGTGAAATGCAGTCTGTAAAGTTAATGTGTATAAATCTTATGAATTTCTATTTACATAAATATACATTTATTTTTCAGTGGAACACGAAGAATTACGCAACTTCATTTTCTTATAAATGAAAGAGTGCTATCAGCCATACATTATTCCATTATGTTACATAATATTGCACTCTGGAAAATGTAATCTATATCTATTGAAAGGCAATATGGATAACTACGAGCAATAATATAAATTAAATTAATATTTTTATTTATAAAACTGACATTATCACATATACATATTGTTTAAAAAAGCTAGTCTTGATTCCTGAAAATTTCTTAAAAACGGATTTGTAATAAAGGATTTATAATAAATAAATATATTTTTGTTAGTTATTAATTAATCAAGTTTTATTTATGTATATTTTTACCTCATAAGTCGTTACATATACATATATATATTTTATTATATCTCATTTTAACAAAAATAAAATTCATTAATTTTATTTAACAAGAATAAAATCTTATTTTCATGTCATAAACCAAAAATCAAAAATAGTTTACGCTACGCACATTTCAAAAATCAAAAATAGTTTAAGCTATGCGTATTTCATAAATCAAAAATAGTTTACACTATACGTAAAAAGAACAAATCATATATCTTATCTCATTTATAAAATGTATGCACATATATCTTATTCATAAGCTTTATCATAAACATATAGAATTAATTTTGATTAGTAAAAAAAAAAAATATATCTTATTATTTCAAAATTAAAGATAATTTATACTTTGCATAACAAGAAAGAACAAAAAAACACATTATACCTATAAACTAATAAAAAATAAAATAATAATTCTATATTTTTATGATGACATTACATACATTCATTATCTTAAAATATCTTTGAACTATTTATCTTTAAACTAGTTATCTCTTATATGTCATAAATCAAAAATCAAAAACAATTTATGCTACGCACATTTCAAAAATCAACAATAGTTTAAGCTATGCGTATTTCATAAATCAAAAATAATTTACACTATACGTAAAAAGAACAAAACATCACATATCTTATCTCATTTATAAAATGTATGCACATATATCTTATCATAAACATATAGAATTAATATTTTGATTAGTAAAAAAAAGAAAATATATCTTATTATTTCAAAATTAAAGATAGTTTATACTTTGCATAAGGAAAAACAAAAAAACACATTATACCTATAAATTAATAAAAAATAAAATAATAATTCTATATGTTTATGATAACATTACATACATTCGTTATCTTTAAAGTATGACTATTTATTAACCTGCTAAAGGCTATCTTTCTTAAAAAGGATTTCTAGCACCTACTAGATTAGAATAAAAATATAAGTGCATATATTCAAAACTTTGAAATACAAAATTTAAATTACATTTTCATTAAAAAAAACCCAGTGCGGAATATACCAGAAAGGACTCCCAGCACCCACCAAGCTTTTTTAATGAAAATGTAAAATTTCTTTTGATTTATATTGCCTTTGCACTTGTATTTTTATTAACCTGGTGCAGACTATCCTAAAAAAGATTCCCAGCACCCACCGGGTTAATAAAAATACATGTGTATACAATCAAAGCTTTAAATCAAAAGAAATTACATTTTCATTAAAAAAAAACCCAGTGCGGACTATCCCAGAAAGGATTCCCAGCACCCACCAAGTTTTTTTAATGAAAATGTAAAATTTCTTTTGATTTATATTGTCTATGTACTTGTATATTTATTAACCTGGTGCGGACTATCCTAAAAAAGATTCCCAGCACCCACCGGGTTAATAAAAATACATATGTTTACAATCAAAGCTTTAAATCAAAAGAAATTACATTTTCATTAAAAAAAACCCAGTGCGGACTATCCCAGAAAGGATTCCCAGCACCCACCAAGTTTTTTTAATGAAAATGTAAAATTTCTTTTGATTTATATTGCCTTTGCACTTGTATTTTTATTAACCTGGTGCGGACTACTCTAGAAAGGACTGCCAGCTTCCACCAGGTTAATAAAAATACAAGTGCATAGTTAAAAATTTAAATCGAAATTATTGCACATGCACACACACATCTTATTATAAATATATAGAATATTTTTTGAAGAAAAAAGATCAAAAATAGTTCATGCTATGCATAATTAAAATAATATTATATTATATTTAAAAATATTCTATATGTTTATGATAAGAAAGGTAGGTACATATACACACAAATCCTTTTGATTTAATGTTTTGACTATGTACTTGTATTTTTATTAACCTGCGGACTATCTCAGAAAGAACTGCTAGCTTCTACCGGGTTAATAAAAATATAAGTGTATAGTTAAAAGTTTAAATCGAAATTATTACACACGCACACACATCTTATTATAAACATATAGATTTTATGAAGAAAAAAAATCAAAAATAGTTCACGCTACGCATAAAAAAAATCATATTATATTGAAAAATATTCTATATGTTTATAATAAGACACACACACACACACATATCTTATAAATATATTATCTTAATATATATTAATGACGTTTTGGCGTCCGTAGTGTTCTCTGCCTGAGCCTTGGCCTCGGCCTCGGCCTCGTCCTCGTCCTCGTCCCCGTCTTCGTCCCGCTCGTGCCAATCTTGTAGGGTGTTTTATAACTGAAACAAAGATTACATTATGTATTTTCCTGCTTTATTTAATTGATGTATCACTTATTAATTAAAATATTCACTTTTTATGTTTGCTGTTTCCGTTGATTCCGATGACGTTGACGATGACGGATCTGTTGTTGACAGCGGTGGCGGCGGCGCTGATTGTGGTGGTGGCGGCGGCGCCGATTGTGATGGTGGCGGTGGCGCCGATTGTGGTGGTGGCGGCGGAGGCGATGGCGCCGATTGTGGTGGTGGCGGCGGAGGCGGAGCCGATTGTGATGCTAATAATAGTTCTTTTAATATTTTTAACTCTTGCTTTAGAGTCGCGTTTTCTTTAACCGCTGCTTCAGCTTCTATGAGTCTCATAGAGATTTTCACGTCTGTTCTTCCAATTATGTTATCATTATTATTCATCTCTTCTTCTATTAACTGTTTTGATGTTCTGAAAATAGAAATGTAGAAAATACATAATATATAAAATGCAAATATATTTTATATTACTTTATACACAATGTTATATGCAATATATTAATGACCATATTCTGAATGCTGCACATTTTATTGGGAGTGCAAAATGCTTTCAATGCGTATTGAGAGCATTTTGCACTCCCAATGAAATGTGCAGCATTCAGAACATGCTCATTAATATTACCAATGATATACATTTCAAGCACTTAATGCTGCGAGTTTTTCCCAATGGAAGATGCTATTTGTAATGCACGCAATACATATGCATTACAATATTTTATTAGTATACTTACTTTTTGCGATTGTCCGTCATAGCGAAGAATACAATCGATTGCCTCTTAAGAAAGGCCCTTAATGGCTCTAACTGAAAACTGGAAAACCACATGCGAAAATGCGTTTCACTATGTCCGTTCCCGTCCACATCCGATACAATCGATTGCCTCTTACGAAAGGCCCTTAATGGCTCTAACTGAAAACTGGAAAACCACATGCGAAAATGCAATTCACCATGTCCGTTCCCGTCCACATCCGATAATCAAAGAAAACAATGGAGATATCCATCATTCATCCATATATCATAAGTGGCTGTTCGTGATTGGTCTAGAACTAGTATCAAACTACCGACTGTCAATCGCGACTGCTGACTCTCATCTGGCCAATCATAGCCTCGCATCGACGCGGATTGGCCAGATGAGAGTCGGCAGTCGCGATCGGCAGTCGAGTCGGCTTTTGCACAGTAGTCTACGGGCTTAAAGTCTTTAAAGTCTAAGGGTAATATAATATTACATTTGTCGTACGACAAACTTTTTAAACATATTAATTGACTGCAAAATAGAAAATTTCTTGAATCTTTAGAAATTAGCTAATCAATGCGCTTAAAAAGTTCGTCGTACGATAAATGTAAGATGGATGCTTGGTTCGTGCCTCCTCCCGCCTTAAATCCCCCCCTCGCTTCACTCTGCGGTGTACATCTGTGCCAGCGTAAGTGCTGGTAATTTGTCCACTAGATCCACCACGTGGTGACGGTGGAAGATCGTATTATTAATTGGGAGCAGAAGAGGGAGCTGCTTAGGCGTAGTGGTTTAGGATGGACGACTACTCGAGGAGGCTTCCATTCATACTGGTGACGAGTCAAGACTCATCGCTGAGCGGCTACGGGCGCCAATTTTCAATCGTTATGATTTGGACCGCTCTGGAGACGTGCTGGGGATTTCGTCTCTCCGTGGCAGTCGGCACTGCATCCATGGAGCGAGATTCCAACATCGCTCTGGAGTCGTATGTACTGCGTTAAAGTGGCGTAAGGTGTGAGGTCTGAATAGCTCAGTGGTTAGAGCAGTTGCCCGGAAAGCGAAAGACTCGGGTTCGATTCCCGATTCAGCCACTTGTACCTCGCATATTTTTTCAGACCCGCAAATGTTGTTTTCTAACAATTATTTGTCTGGCTGAGGAAGTGTGTAAACGCCCTACACAGATACGACAGTGCCGCTGCCACGGAAGAGATGGATGCTTGGTTCGTGCCTCCTCCCGCCTTAAATCCCCTCCTCGCTTCACTCTTGTGAAAGGATCTAAAAGAATATGCCAAGTTCGTAATATACAGTTGTTAATATGTTTATGTTTTTATTACCAATTCTGATTCCTCAACTAGGTGCACTCGATATTATAGTGTGTACGTCACGTAAACTATAACCCGGAGAGGGAATCGGAATACAGTTCACAGTGTAAAATATTGGCGGTATATATATACATATATATATATATATATATATATATATATATATATATATATATATATATATATATAGTTATGTTTATTTTATAAAATTTGTTATTTTAGGACTGAGTGTATCGCTACAAAAATTTGGAAATTGAATTGGCTAATAGTGAGTAACTTGATTGTTAAGATATTGAACAAAAATATTTTCTATTTATATTATTACGTTGATGCAAAAGTTCGTTCTGTTTTCACTACTAAATAACATTATATCGTAAACTCAATCTGCAATCGACTTCAAACATATAACATTTATCATTTGAAAGATCATATTTCAATGAGCATTTATAAAAAATTGTAGAATTGTCTGGCATTTTTTCCGTATATAATGTATATCTTTTTCTTGAGTCTGTGATGTGTTTTTAAGTTTAGAAACTATAAAAGCATAATATGCCGAAAATACTCTTTATTTTCTATCATTTTCAAAATTTCACAAATACACAAAATACAATCCATTACGGCAATTTTTTTTAAAATAATGTCAGTTTAGTAGTAAAAATGTCGAACTTTTATATCAACTTAATACAATGATAAAACTTCAAATTTTATTATTTAATCTTAATTAAAATAAATTTATTATTTTTAAAATACATATATAATTTGTGTGATACAATTTAAAATTAATACATACGTATATATACGCATACGTACACATATACATTCCTATATTATATTATATATATTCTTAACGTTTTATTTATTGTTAGAAAAATCGATCTGAATTTGTAGCGATCTTGCCTACGAAAGTAAAGTACATGAATGCAACTAATTGCTGTTATTATTTCGGTCTTAAAATATGTTGTTAATTTATTGCTCTCAAGATATATAATATCAAATTTATTGCTCAACATTTGATATTGTTAATGTACTTTACTTTTATAGACAAGCTAGCATCATCACTCGTTTCT
Organism: Formica aserva; assembly: GCA_037039905.1. Lineage (NCBI taxonomy): Eukaryota > Metazoa > Arthropoda > Insecta > Hymenoptera > Formicidae > Formica > Formica aserva. Next base: position 22,094 of record JAXRKO010000596.1, on the reverse strand, counting down.
TTTCAATTTCTTTTCAATAAAACGTTGAATAATAAATTCGATATTATAGAGGATCTCCTATTTTAACTTAGACAGCAAAATATCTCGGAAACTAAGCTTTATCGAAAAAAATGTTTCAAACAAAAGTTGTAGGGTTCGAAGGGGGCCACATGATAAAAATATGGGCTTGACCTTGAGTGACCTTTTCAAGGTGAGGTCAATCGATGTTTTCTTAAATGGAACCCTCCATTTTTTATTGCATATTCTTGAAGCTTATCTTGAGAGCTTTTCAAAACACTATAATAAAATACTTAATAAAAAAATACTTTATTATAGTGTTTTGAAAAGCTCTCAAGATAAGCTACAAGAATATGCAATAAAAAAAGGGGGGGTTTCATTTCAGAAAACATCGATCACATTGACCTCACCTTGAAAAGGTCACTCAAGATCAAGCTCATATTTTTATCATGTGGCCCCCTCCGAAACCTACAACTTTTGTTTGATAAAGCTTACTTTCCGAGATATTTTGCTGTCTAATTTAATTTGAAATAGGACACTGTATATTTCGAAAGCAATAAATTAGAGAAAAGATTGAAGATTAAAATGATAACAGCAATTAATTGCATTAATATACTTTATTCTTGTATGTAATTTACGCCATACGTTTGGGTGTAATTTACGCCTTACGTTCGAGTAGATTTTTCTACTTAAAAATTTTTCTAGTTAAACTACGAGCAATAAATGGTTTATTTTGAGCATTTAATAAAATTTTATAATTACTTTCATATTGTCATAGTATGCATGTTAATGCATCTTCAAAAATTCAATATTTTTAAAATCTGTTTGCAGTATCTTGGGTCAATTAATTAATAATTAATTATTAAATTCTAGTGTATTTGTTTGTTTTTTGGTTTGCGATTCTTTATAAATGTTTTTCGGAAAGAGTAAAAAATGTATGGTTTTATTTAAAATAAATATTAAAAATGGAAATGCCTCGAACAAAATCATGCTTACTATAAGATATCCTTCTCAAAACTAAATATCTTTTATCTAAGAAATTTATTTATAAATAATAATTTAGAAGGTATTCGATTGTTAAAATTAAAATTAAATTCTGTGTGTGTATAAATTACTTTTCGAGTTATATAATAATTTTCTCAATTAAATATAATTTTTGAAATCAAAATTAGATGTGTAAAAAATACAAAACCTTGTTAAAACAGAAAAATTATATTCAAATAAATTATCAATAATGATTCAAATTTTTATAAAATATTAGTCTCTGTTATCATTTTAATCTATATAAATGTGCAATAATGTTACTTTTCTGTACAAGAATATTTCAGATTAATTATTGGACCACGACGAAGAATTGAACGAGAATAAGGTAAGAAAAGACACGGTGAGAGGTAAGTAATTTTAATTTATTTTATTTTATAAGGCTGCTTTGCGCCTATATAAGGCTGCTGAGCGCCTGTAAAAAGCGGCTGCTGTGCGCCTGTAAACAACGGCTGCTGTGCGCCTATAAAGTGGTTGCTGTGCGCCAACATAAGGCTGCTGAGCGCCTGTAAAAAGCGGCTGCTGTGCGCCGATTCAGAGCTGCTGTGCGCCTGTAAAAAGTGGCTGCTGTGCGCCTGTAAAAAGTGGCTGCTGTGCGCCGATACAAGGCTGCTGTGCGCCTGTAAAAAGTGGCTGCTGTGCGCCGATACAAGGCTGCTGTGCGCCTCTAAAAAGCGGCTGCTGTGCGCCGATACAAGGCTGCTGTGCGCCTCTAAAAAGCGGCTGCTGTGCGCCAATACAAGGCTGCTGTGCGCTTTTGAAGAATAGTTATTGTATACTCATACAAATATTTTATAATTATAAAATTATTGTTCGCTTATAGAGAGCGCTACTGTGTTATATATACAGAATGTCTGTAAAGATAAAAAAACATATAATTCTATCGCCTAGAGACAAAAATATAATTATCCAAGGCGAATGGTTAACTGACATGCATATAGAACATTTCGATAATCTTTTACAAATTTATTCAGATTATAAACCTGTCGAAACGTGGCGAATCCAATGTCTTGATACGATTCAACCTGTACCAGAAAATAAAAAACATATACAAATATTACATAGTTCGTCAAATTCATCAGATGGACATTGGGTGTGTAGTTATTACGACACAAAAAACATATTTATTTATGATTCGTTAAATAATAAGAAGCTACACAGACATCATGAACAATTCTTAAGAAGATTATTTCCAACATACAATTTTGAGAAAGTCATGTTTCCTACTGTACAATACCAACCAAACGGTAATGATTGCGGTGTTTTTGCAATAGCTTTTGCAATTTCATTGTTATTTAATATTAAACCTGAGAAAGTAAAATATAATCATAGTCTAATGCGTTCGCATTTAATGAAGATTTTTGAATCGAATATTATTGAACATTTTCCACAAGATCTACAATATGGTGCTCCTCAAAAAGTGCTTCCATTAGCAGTAGTAAAAGCAAGAGAGGCTGAAGCAATTCGTATACGTACTATACGTAAATGCGAAACGGAACAACAAAGATTGAATCGTCTGAAAAAGATTCGTGATATTTATACATCTCAAAAAGAATATAGTAACAATGAAACAAATAGCAATCCAATTTATGAATCAATTTATACAAACAAAGATTTTGAAAATAAATGCGCTAAAAAACATTTTCTATCTGAAGAAAATGTTCAATTAGAAAATATTAATAAAAAAGAATATCAGGATGATTTGAAAAATCAATGCTTTAACAAGCGAGCAAACTATATAAAAGATTCAGAAAGTGATTTGCCTAAACATGAATCGTATACGCAAGATTTAGAGAATAAATGTGCTAAACAGTGTGATCGATATAAAAAAAACATAGAAATTAAACGTGCTCAAAAGCGATATCGATATAAAAAAAACATAGAAATTAAACGTGCTCAAAAGCGATATCGATATAAACAAAACTTAGAAAATAAACGCGCTCAAAAGCGCGATCAATATAAAAAAAAACATAGAAATTAAACGTGCTCAAAAGCGATATCAATATAAACAAAACTTAGGAAATAAACGTGCTCAAATGCGCGATCAATATAAAAAGAACTTAGGAAATAAACGTGCTCAAATGCGCGATCGATATAAAAAAAACTTAGGAAATAAACGTACTCAAATGCGCGATCGATATAAAAAAATTTAGAAAATAAACGTGCTCAATTGCGCGATCGATATAAAAAAATGTTAGAAAATAAACGCGCTCAAATGCGCGATCAATATAAAAAAAACTTAGAAAATAAACGCGCTCAAAAGCGCGATCAATATAAAAAAAACTTAGAAAATAAACGCGCTCAAATGCGCGATCGATATAAACAGAACTCAGAAAATAAACGCGCTCAAATGCGTGATCGATATAAACAGGATTTAGAGAACAGACGTGTAAAAAAGCGTATGTGTTATGCGACAAATTTTCAGCGTGAACGAGATAGACAAAACAGATTGGATCCTGATCGCAAATGGCTTTATAACAAACGATATTATCAGAAAAGTAAAAAATCTATACCTGCAATAACAAATTGTGACACTGCAAAAAAAATTACCAAAAAATATGAAAAATTCTGGTCGAGAAATTCTATAAAATTTCGTCATTCTTTAGAAATATTTGTAAAAGATATTGTAAAGAAGCTCAGAATTAAAGGCCACATCGAGAAACAATTTGAAGCCGAAAAAATCGTACGTTGGTGTATGTATATTAGAAACAGTCATGTTCGCAATATATATAAAATGTTAGCTTTGATTAAAAAGAAATCAGAAGTGAGTTTGACTCTTGTCGCTGAATGTTTGACAATTGAAGAAAAATTACATGCGTTATGTGGCATTTCTAGGCATACAGCCTCATCCGAAAATTATTTTATTGATTCTACATACCATAACGTAATTTTATCGGATCCTTTAGTAATGAATACGGAAGGACAAGTAGTAAATATATTACCGTTAATAAAAGAACAAGCAAAAAAATCGTGGTTGTGCAATACTTCATGTAAAATAAACGATCCATTTTTAATTGGCCGTTACCAGAAATTCCTCGAAACTATAAATACATGTACTTTAAGGAATGTACCAAGATTGATACAAGGCATTCATGAATGTACTATGAAAACTTCAAATGAGAAATTGGGCCATACGCGTAGCTGTCATATTGATTTCACACTTTGCAAAGGAATGTTTCTTCCAATTCAATTATTATCGCCTCATTTTCCAAAAGTAAGAATTATTAAACGTTTAATTTATCAACTTACAGATTTTTATCGAAAGATGGAAAATCTTGATAAGGCATTAACTCATGCCGATTTGAACATATTAAATGAAATTGTAAGTTCTGCACAAGGAAAAGCAGATATGTATAAACATCAACAGACAGATACATTTCTGAGCGATGATGATATTATTTCTAAATATCGTGAAGCGTTTAAGGCTTTGATGAAACGTTCAGAAGATACACCACGGCATATTTGCGTATCATGTGAGAAATTGTGTTATAAAAAAAATGTTTCTAAAGTCAATATTCTTCAAGCACAAATAGACATTCAAATTTGGAGAGATTTAATGGCACATGTACAACAACAAAAAATTAATGCGGAATATATATGTATTTATTGTGCAGGCAAATTTCGTAAAGGCCTAATGCCTGGATATTGTATTTTGAATAATCTCTTCACAGATGATGTGCCCGAAGTAATATCATCTCTTAACACATTTGAAAAAATTCTTATACAAAGAGCTAAAGCATTTCAAACTGTCCTCAAAATGGGAACTGTTATTAATAAAAAGCTGCCTCAAAGACAAATGGTACAGAAAGTTAAAGGTAGAACATTTCATTTACCACTTCCGTTACAGGAGACATTGAATAAATTATGTTCTACTACTGATCCAATAAATTATAATCATGAATTATATATTCTAGTTAGAGGTATCCCGACAAAATCAAAGATTATTTGGGAAGAAATAGTTGACGTTAAAAAAGTATTTGACGCTTTAACGTGGTTAAAACGCAACAATACTTTATACTCTCATATTATATTGCCAAATAATCACAATGATTTTTGTTTGGCAAAATTAAAAAATTCAGAATTCCAAATGAAAGAGACAGAAAATAATACAGAAGTAACATTGGATGATGTACCTGAATTATTAAATGATCCGTTAGAAGAGATCAAAAATGATATAGAAGTTACATTAGAAGATCAACAAAAAGCAATGTTAACTCAAGTTACTGATGAAAATGATGACTATTACGAACAATATACTATCTATCCCTTATATGAAAAGAAAGCAAATAAAACTGCGGCAACCTTATATCAAATGTTAAAAATTCAGGACTTGCCTTTGGATAATCGTGAAAAATATTTAGATTTAATGTGTTTTCCAGATTTATATCCTTTTGGTATTAATGGACAACATGAGACTAGGCAAGTCAAACTTTTTGATCATGAATTTATTAAATGTCGTTTGACATCTAAACATCCACAGTACAGATTAAATCAACAATATTTATTTTATTTATTGAACAATGCGAATATTCGTCAGTTAAGTCGTGGAATTTATCATAAAATGAACGTAACTAATCCGCGAGTTCGTTATACGGCTGCAGAATACTTAGAAGCAGTGTCGAAAGAATTATTGGAATCTAATTTGAATACAATATTTGCCACACTTCGAAATACAGAGCAATATTGGCGTAAACCAAGAAGCGATTTAAATTGTATGACGCAGCATTATGGACCTGCGACATGGTTTTTAACATTAAGTCCGAGTGAATGGTTATGGGAAGATTTAGGCGAATATATTCGTGAGGTAAATAGATGGCACGACACTTCTTTATGCGTTAGCGTACTTGTTGCTAGAGATCCTGTATCAACATCCAGGTTTCTCGATAATAAATTTCGGGCAATGCTTGACTTCATTAGCTCCAAAGATCATCCAATTGGAGAAGTAACACACTATTTCTGGCGACGAGAATACCAAGGTAGAGGTATACAACATTTCCACTTATTAATTTGGATTAAAAATGCACCGATTTTCGGTGAATCTGTTATTGAAGAAGTTTCCAAATTTATTTTACAATATATAAGCTGCAAAATGCCGGATCAAAATATCTCGCCATTATTATACAGGCGTGTTAATACGCATCAACGACATATACATAATGATTATTGTCTTCGCTCTAAAAAAGTAGGACGTAAAGTTATTCGTCGGTGTCGTTTTGGATTTCCTCGTCCCGTTACTGAAACTTTGAATATGAGAGATGTGGCAACTTCGATAGCAGGTAGAAAACAATTGAAACATAAAAGTAGGCTTTATGATCTTCCTCGAACAGATAATGAAGTTAATATAAATGATTATAATCCTGTTCTTCTTACTGCATGGGAAGGTAATATGGATATACAATTTATTGGTGAAAAATCATCACTGCTTACCTGGTACATTACTAAATATATGAATAAAGCGGGAAAAAGTGAGTTGTCTGATACCATCCTTGATAGTAAGAATAATAAAAACAAATCATTAGCGAGTTGTCTTTGGAATATCGCTTTACGATTTACGAATAATAGAGAATGTGGAGCTCTCGAAGCTGCTGATACATTGTTAGGTATTCCTTTATATGGAACTGATCGAAACACGACTATTAAATGGTTAGATGTTAACCAGATACGATATAGAAAATTAAAAAATCGCAAAGAAATTGAAGCTCTCGATGCTGAATCTACAGATATATTTTATCCATCTTTAATAGATAATCATTATCCACATAGACCAAACGAACTAGAAAATATGTCTCTTTATGAATTTGCACAATGGTACGATATCTCGAAAATAAAACCGAAAAATGAGGATATTGAATATTATAAAATAGATGATGGTTATTATCTTAAACGGCGACAGCGTGGATATCTTATTAATCATTATAGATATGATGTTAATACACAGCCAGAAAATTATTTCTTTTCGTTATTGCTTATGTTTCAACCATGGCGAAAATTGGAGGATCTTAGAAATGAATGCGACACTTATGCCGAATCGTTTCACAAAGTAAAACTGCATCTTGTAGAAGCCTTGCAATATCATGAAAGGTTAGAAGAATTGCAAAAAGCATTTCAAACTGCTAAAGAGTTAGTTCAGCAATGCTTAGATGACGATTTACAGAAACAACAGTCTCAGGATGATCCTGAAAATCCGATAGGTATTCAAAATATAGAGGCTGGTGAAGCGATGCAAGATTTTAAAGATCTTGGTGATAAAGTAATTCGAGAAATCGATGTATCTGAAATGATAGCAAAATTAAATATGGATCAAAAACGAGTATTCGATAGAGTTATTAATACTGTAGATTCAGATAAATCAGTATTACGATTATATGTTAGCGGAGAAGGTGGTACTGGAAAAAGTTTCTTAATCAAGACTATTAAATGCTGGATAAAACAAAATCTTAACAAAGATACTGCTGTAGCAGCACCTACTGGTATAGCAGCATTTAATATAGATGGTTTGACAGTTCATAGATTGCTTCAATTACCCGTTGAACATGGTCATACTCCTAAGTATAAACAACTATCTGATCATGTATTGAAAGTTTTACGAGCAGATCTTAAAGATGTTATTCTTTTTGTAATTGATGAAGTGTCAATGATATCTAATTTGACTTTAATGTATATACATCTTCGATTGTCTGAAATATTTGATACTAGTGATTGCGATGATGGTTGGTTTGGTCAAAAGCACATTCTTTTATTCGGAGACTTGCTTCAACTACCTCCTGTACACGAAGATCCTATCTTTATGCATTTATCCGATGAAAAAATTGCTAAACATCTTGGTTCCTTAAGTGCTGTTAATTTATGGACTACATTATTTGACTACGATGAATTGATAATCAATATGCGCCAGTAAGGAGATGACTCTTACCGTGAGTTACTATCAAGAATTCGTATTGGTTTACTGACAAAATCTGATTGTAAGATTCTCGAAAGTAGAAAAATATCTTTCAAAGGAGATTCTTTCGAATCTAGATTAAACGAATTATGTAATTTTATTGACAATCTGCCATCAGATACCATTTGTTTACTGCCTACTTGTCGTATGTGTGATGTTCTCAATGATGCAATGTTAAGTCGCATTGTCTCTAAAGAAATATTATTAATTGCTGAAGATACGATTAAATGCATTCCATATGTAAAAAAGAAAGTATTAAAAGTATTGTCAAATAATGATGATGATAATAATTCTAGAACAGCTGGGCTTTCAAAACAAATAACAATTAAAATTGGAGCAAAAGTTATGATACGGCGTAATATTGATACTAGTTTGGGTCTTGTAAATGGTACAATCGCTACAGTGATTTCAATTGTACAAGATATATCTACTAATTACGTAGAAAAGATTAAACTTCTTTTACCGTCAGGATTAGAATATTTAATTGAAAGAGTAAGTGTTAAATTTGAAGTGATTGATAGAGTTTATGTTATCAGAAAACAATTTCCATTATCTTTGAGTTATGGCATCACTATTCATAAAAGCCAAGGATTGAGTTTGCAAAGTGCTATTATGGACATTGGTAATTCTGTATTTAATTGTGGCCAAATTTACGTTGCATTGTCGCGAGTAACATCTCTAGAAGGATTACATTTGATTAATTACGATCCTTCATCGGTAATAGCTAGCGAAAAAGCTATCATCGAATATAATCGTCTAAAAGGGATACATATCAGGTATATAAATATGAAACCGGAATTTGCCCATAGATGGCCCTAGCTGTCAATGTAGTTACTGTCAAACCGCGTCATTGGCGCCATTTTCTTGTTTTGACATCTGATAAAGATTTTCAACTCACAACAATACAAGTTTCATACAACAGCATAGTTTTTAATAGCGTTGAACATGTCGAATTTTGTGCCTGGAAACTACGATTTGCGGACAGCATTGATTTTCTGTTACCATTTGAAGAAAACTGCTGCAGAATCGCATCGAATGCTTGTCGAAGCTTACGGTGAGCATGCTCTTGGTAAATCACAGTGCTTTGAGTGGTTTAAAAAATTCAAAAGTGGCGATTTTGACGTGAGAAACGAAGAACGTGGAAGACCACCGAAAATTTATTATGAGCTGCTAAAACCTGGCGAAACCGTTAATACTGAACGCTACCGACAACAAATGATCGATTTGAATCAAGCTTTGCGTGAAAAACGACCAGAATATCAAAAAAGGCAACACAAAGTGATTTTGCTTCATGATAATGCACCATCACACACAGCAAAACCGGTCAAGGAAACGATTGAGGCGTTTAGTTGGGAAATACTTTCGCATGCGGCTTACTCACCAGACTTGGCTCCATCCGATTACTACTTATTTGCATTGATGGGACACGCACTTGCTGAGCAGCACTTCACTTCTTACGAAAATGTACGAAAATGGCTCGATGACTGGTTTGCCTCAAAGGAGCAACAGTTTTTTTGACGTGGCATCCACAAATTGTCAGAGAGATGGGAAAAATATATAGCTAGCAATGGGCAATACTTCGAATAAAATATTTTTTATCATTTTCATACAATAAACGTGTAATTTCTATACAAAAATTCCGGTTTCATATTTATATACCTGATAAACCCAAAGCAGAAATGATTACCGTTTCAAAAGAGCGTTATCGCAAAATAAAAGATGTTCTATGGGCATTACCAAAAGTAATTACTTCTGTCCAAAAATCACATGAAAAAGTTCGACAAAATACTGCTTGGGTTATACATGGTTTCCAAAATACAGACGAGGTTTCATGCTATGCAAATGCGGTATTGCAATGTTTATTGCATTTAAATGTCATTAGACAGCAATTGTTTAATTGCGATATATCAGATGTTTTACGTATATTAATGCATCGATATGAAAATGGAATGAGCAATTTAAATACATATGTAATACAACAATGTTTAGGAGAATATTTTTCAAGCGCTGCAAAACGAAATGCGTCTGATTTTCTTATAGCTCTTTGCGAAAAATATGATTGTATAAGAAGTTTAATAGAATATCAAATAACTTCTACTACGCGGTGCAAAACTTGTGGTAATACAAAAACTATTGTTGATAATAATATTATTATTTCGATTCCTGTTAATAATTTGAAAAAGAAAAGTTATACTCTTAATGATTTATTAAATGTTACATTTTCACATTGGTATCAATCACACAATGAATCATGTGAACATTGTACTGGAAATGATATAATACTTAAAAAGGAAATAACATTGACAACAGAGATAGTTGTTATTCATTTAATATTATTTTCATCGCAGGATGATAAATTAATGGAAGCAACAGACAAATTTAACTTATGTGCTGTTCCAACAACTAAAGTATTAATAGCTGGACAATTGTATAAGACGATGAATGCTATACTTCATCATGGTTCACGTATTGATGAAGGTCATTATATAAGTATATGTAGAGAAGGAATATCTAATATTTGGGTCGAAGCTGATGATGCGCAAATTAAAAAAAGGCAGTGGCCTAGAGGTGCTAAAAATGTTTATATAATATTTTTACAAAAAATTGCTAATAAATAATATATATTGGAAATTATAAAATAAAGAAGCATTTATATAAAAAATTTTTCATTAAAAATACATTTTTATAATATCAAACTTATGATTAATACTTAATTATTTAATAATTGTATTTCGATCAGTCCCATATAAAAGAATGTCTCGTAATGTATCAGCAATTTCGTGAACAATGCTTCATATTCTGTATTATTTGTGAATTACATGTGAAAATATTTATATAAATATGCAATAAATTGTTTTTATTTTTTATCCTTACTATTAAAAATAGAATTGTATAACTCACCTCTTCCGTTTTATTTTTATATTTAATGATGAACTAAATAAGCAGCAACAATTATTCATCAATGGATTGAGAATAGATTGTGAATAAATATATATTTTGAGTGACATGCAGATTTGTAATTATCCGTTATTTTTACAATAAGAGCTAAGAAGTTTGAAGGATCTAGATATTTATAGTAAGCAAAGAAGACCGTTGTATTTTGATAAAATATGACGGGGGTGGTGGCGGGTTCTTTGCTTATTTATTTTAAGATGTTTAACATATACTACAAAAAAGAATGATATAATCCTTAAAAACTTACCTTTTTAAAAAAAGGTAAAAAAAAAGCGCCAAGTACACGCGACATGTGAAAAAATGTTACACAAAAAAGTGTTATTTTTTTTAAATTAAAAAAACTGCTCTACAAAATAATGTTATTTTAACTCTATACAAAACAGTGTTATTTTAATGTGAAAAACTGTATTTATATATATTTATAAAATAGTGTTATTTTAAATTATTGAAAATAAAAACTTATAAAAATATTTTAACCCAAAAAAATGGTACAAATATATCCTACAAAAATAATGATATCAACAACTTGCGCCAACTGAAAATAAAAATTAAACAAATATTTTTACCGAAAACAGTTGTATAAAATAGCTGTTTTAATTTCTTACAAAATAATAATATTAAAAAGTTGCGCTAACTAAATAAAAATTTATGCTATATATATAAAATTTATTTATTTCCAATATGAAAAGAAAAGATATATCCAAAAATACAAAACACAGAAAACAAAATAAAAAATTGATAGAAAAATTAAAACTTAGAAATTAATATAAAAAATTAAAAATCTATACAAAAATTAAAAATTAATACAAATAAAAAAAATAGAAAAAATTTTAATTAAAAAAACTTGGCGCTGCTAACTTTCAAAGTATATATTAAAACCAACAGATAATAAATTTAATTTAGATCTAAATTTAATTTTATAGAAATATATTTAACTTAGTTACATCAATAACTACAATGTAAATGTATTAAAGAATATTAATTTTAGCATATTGTTTAGTTTAGCAGCGCCAAGTTTTTTTAATTCAAATTTTTTCTATTTTTTTTATTTGTATTAATTTTTAATTTTTTTATAGATTTTTATTTTTTTATATTAATTTCTAAGTTTTAATTTTTCTATCAATTTTTTATTTTGTTTTCTGTGTTTTGTATTTTTGGATATATCTTTTCTTTTCATATTGGAAATAAATAAATTTTATATATATAGCATAAATTTTTATTTAGTTAGCGCAACTTTTTAATATTATTATTTTGTAAGAAATTAAAACAGCTATTTTGTACAACTGTTTTCGGTAAAAATATTTGTTTAATTTTTATTTTCAGTTGGCGCAAGTTGTTGATATCATTATTTTTGTAGGATATATTTGTACCATTTTTTTGGGTTAAAATATTTTTATAAGTTTTTATTTTCAATAATTTAAAATAACACTATTTTATAAATATATATAAATACAGTTTTTCACATTAAAATAACACTGTTTTGTATAGAGTTAAAATAACATTATTTTGTAGAGCAGTTTTTTTAATTTAAAAAAAATAACACTTTTTTGTGTAACATTTTTTCACATGTCGCGTGTACTTGGCGCTTTTTTTTACCTTTTTTTAAAAAGGTTATATATATACGAATAATTAATACACAACTCTCATTTATTTAATTGTTACTGCAATCATAAGAAAGGCCAATCTATAATTATTTTACACTCTATATAAAAAATCTATCTTATTTATTTGCCACCTTGTATCTATTACATAGCATTATTATAATAATGCCTTATAACAGTTTTATTTTTATTAATATTTTAGTCCCACCCTATATATATATATTGGCCAACTTACAGTTGCATAATAATTTCACACACTATATAAGGTATAAAACTTTATTAATTATTAGATCTCTCTTATACTGTAAGAACTCATAATAATTCGCCACCCTTTATAAGCTTTTCAAGAATAAATGTAATTGCAATAACAAAAGAATATGAAAATCGAATAATTATTTAACTACAATAATTTTAATGAATAATATATAAAAAACTGAATAAGGACATATATATATATATATTTTTAATAAATTTAACTGTTCTATTGTTATTGCAAAAGAAATATAAAAGTTATAAATCCGTTTGGTATTTCACGCACGGTATAAGCTCTTATACAAAATTTATTCATTCATGCGTCATTGTAATTATAATGGCAAAAGAACCAAATATTAAAGTTAAAATTAATGTTCAATAATTTTCACATATAGTACAGAAAATGCTGAATCGATACATATATATATATATATATATATATATATATATATATATATATATTTTCAATAACTTTAACGGTTCTCTTGTTATTGTAAAAAGAATCGAGCGTTATAAAAAAAATTCTGGAATAATGGTATGCTCAAACCGATCGATAAATTCTACGAATTTCAATATGAAAAAGCGTATGCAAAAGTCCGCAACGAACACGAATGTAATTGCAATAGCAAAAGAGCCCAATACTTAAGTAATTTCTGCTTTGTGATAATTTTTATTAAAAGAGTATAAAATTCCGCATAAGAATATGCAAAGAGAATTATGAAATTATTAACGAATCTCTTGCTATTACAAAAAGAATATGAAAGTTATAAAAGAATTATTATAAAAGAAATTATAATGCTCGAGGCGATCAATAATTTCTAAGAAATTATCTCTGTCGACGTTCAAGGCTAAGCGTCTAAAGCGGCATTCGTTTGAAGCCACCTGCGTGCAGTACCAAGAATTGCTCGAAGGCCAAGGCATCTCTTTGTCGCCGCTTCATGGAACTACGCATTTCCACACCCCTCGGCCTATACTCTAACAGTATATAAGGAGCGACCGCGTGCCAATCGGCGCATTCGCCCACCGTTCTTCAACCAGTAAGGAGCTCCCGACCGGAGAGCATTCACCATCCAGCGTCTGCCTGGCATTCTGTCGACGTTTCAAGAAGTTTAAGTATACCAACTTTAAACATTGTAATTTATCAAAGTTCTTTTTCGAATAAATACTTTAAAATATTCGGGACTTCGAATTATTCTGGACCAGCACTCTTCGAGACAAGAAGTTCAACTCCTCGTAGGAAATACACGTAAGTTCGAAATATTTAACTTTAACTTCTTAACGTATAGCGTTTTGCCATATTTAATCTAACTTCTTTTCCGTCTTTAAATCTTAACCATTAAAGTGAGTATAATAATTCTGCATCTGAATTATTTGGAGATAGAAACTATTTCACCGAGTCTTATGATACTTATGTATTACTAACAATTCCTCAAGAAAATGTCGAGAGTGAATTTTAACTCTTAAAATTTTATTCTTTCAATATCCTCGATTACCTACTCCTTTCTTTTTTCTATTTCATTTTCTTTTAATCTTGCAAATTAAATTATATAAAATCAATAGTCTATATAGAAATATCCTGTCATAAGGTATCTGTGCGTAATTCCTGTGTGCCTCTATTCCGCCTAAGCGAAATAGATGTTGAAGGCAGAGTAACTCCTGCAGCGTGCCACTCCACCGTAAGGTGTTGATACAGGGAACACTGCTTAACAGAGTTTTACGCATTCCGCAATCAAAGCGTTGATACAGAATATTTCGCCACACCAAATGACAGTGATCTTTTAAATTTAGTACAACATATTCGCAAATTCTCCTTTTATCCTGTCACAAGGTATCTGTGTGTGACTCCTGTGAGCCGCTATTCCGCCTAAGCGAAATAGGTGTCGAAGGCAGAGTAACTCCTGCAGCGTGCCACTCCACCGTAAGGTGTCGATACAGGGAACACTGCTTAACAGAGTTTTACACATTCCGCTAGTATAGCGTCGATACAGAATATTTTGCCACACCAAGTGACAGTGAATTTTGTAATTCAGTCAAACACATTCTCGTATTTATATCCAATCCTGAATTCTTTAATTTAATAATTATAATTCGACTCTTGTGAATAAAGCAAGAATTAAGACTCTATCATAAAGACCCTCTGTACGCTATACATTATTATACGCTGAGCGTCAGTGTGGATAACGTGGGTCCTCGGTCTCCCCGGAGCTGAGCGACGCTGTAATCCGGCATCCCGTGTAATATGTTGGAGTTCTGTTGTACGGCCTTTCACCTGAGCAGTAATAAGGTGACAATTGCAGAGTAAGCTCCTGCAGCCGACAATTCCACCCAACGGGTGTCAATAATAGAACTTCCACTGCCTAACAGTGCTTGCGTATTCCACTATATTGGTGTCGATACAGAGATTTACTGCCTCCTGAATGATAGTAGTCTTCTAGAATATTATTTGAGAATTTTATAATCTAAATCGAGTTTTTATAATTTATCCCGCCAAATTTCATTCCTCTTTATTACAAACTCAACAATCTTATATACTATTCATTTTAAGTTAGATCAGTTCTTTTTTCTCTATAGCAATATTACGATAGCTTTTCAGACAGTACACAGAACTTGGTGAATTAATCTACTCTTGGATGATATATTTTTATAAGATATATTTTCTACAAGAAAAACCCATCTCATATATTTTAAATAATCCTGCTTATTGAATAAATAATATATAATACATATATATTCTGAATAAATCAATCATTTGTATACCCGTGTCCGTTCACTCTTCCTCTCTTTGAAATTGATAAGGATCCAGCTTTCGGCATCCCTGGGTATAGCCGGTGTAAGCAGGTTGCCCATAAAAGAAATAGAGAGCACCTATCTCTTGTTCACCGAGGTAGAACTCGAGAAGGAAGGTCACTGGATGTAGCAATTTTGGCGATGAGATTTAAACCATCGTAATACCAGAATTGCAAAACCCAGATCGTGACACAGGCACGTAACTAAGTCGTTCCGAACGAAGGAAACTTGCGTACACTTCCATCTTAGCTTTGTAAGCCGAGAAGCATTGTTCCTCAATTTTCTTGATGTGTTATGAAAACTTTCGGTATATCTCACATACAGGCACGTAACTAAGTCGTTCCAAACGAAGGAAACTTGCGTACATAGCGATCTTAGCTCTGTGAACCGAGAAGCGTTGTTCCTCAATTTCCTTGATGTGTTATGAAAATTTTAGGCAAATCTCACTTACAGGCACGTAACTAAGTCGCTCCGAAAGAAGGAAACTTGCGTACATAGCGATCTTATCTCTGTGAGCCGAGAAGCGTTGTTCCTCAATTTCCTTGATGTGTTATGAAAATTTTCGGCATATCTCACTTACAGGCACGTAACTAATTCGTTCCGAACGAAGGAAACTTGCGTATATAGCGACTTTATCTCTGTGAGTCGAGAAGCGTTGTTCCCCAATTTCCTTGATGTGTTATGAAAACTTTCGGTATATCTCACTTACAGGCACGTAACTAAGTCGTTCCGAACGAAGGAAACTTGCGTACACTTCCATCTTAGCTTTGTAAGCCGTGAAGCGTTGTTCCTCAATTTTCTTGATGTGTTATGAAAACTTTCGATATGTCTCATATACAGGCACGTAACTAAGTCGTTCCGAACGAAGGTAACTTGCGTACATAGCGATCTTAACTCTGTGAGCCGAGAAGCGTTGTTCCTCAATTTCCTTGATGTATTATGAAAATTTTCGGCAAATCTCACTTACAGGCACGTAACTAAGACGTTTCGAACGAAGGCAACCTGCGTACACTTCCATCTTAGCTTTGTAAGCCGATAAGCGTTGTTCCTCAATTTCCTTAATGTGTTATTAAAATTTTCGGCAAATCTAATTTACAGGCTCGTAACTAAGACGTTCCGAACGAAGGAAACTTTCGTACATAGCGATCTTATCTCTGTGAGTCGAGAAGCGTTGTTCCTTCATTTCCTTGATGTGTTATGAAAACTTTCAGTATATCTCACTTACAGGTACGTAACTAAGTCGTTCCGAGCGAAGGAAACTTGCGTACATAGCGATCTTAGCTCTGTGTGCCGAGAAACGTTGTTCTTCAATATCCTTGATGTGTTATGAAAATTTTCGGCAAATCTCGCTTACAGGCACGTAACTAAGTCGTTCCGAACGAATGAAACTTGCGTACATAGCGATCTTATCTCTGTGAGCCGAGAAGCGTTGTTCCTCAATTTCCTTGATGTGTTTTGAAAATTTTCGGCAAATCTCGCTTACAGGCACGTAACTAAGTCGTTCCGAACGAAGGAAACTTGCGTACATAGCGATCTTAACTCTGTGAGCCGAGAAGCGTTGTTCCTCAATTTCCTTGATGTATTATGAAAATTTTCGGCAAATCTCACTTACAGGCACGTAACTAAGTCGTTCCGAACGAAGGAAACTTGCGTACACTTCCATCTTAGCTTTGTAAGCCGATAAGCGTTGTTCCTCAATTTCCTTAATGTATTATGAAAATTTTCGTCAAATCTTGCTTACAGGTACGTAACTATGTCGTTCCGAACGAAGGAAACTTGCGCACATAGCGATCTTAGCTCTGTGAGCCGAGAAGCGTTGTTCCTCAATTTCCTTGATGTGTTATGTAAATTTTCGGCAAATCTAACTTACAGGCTCGTAACTAAGTCGTTCCGAACAAAGGAAACTTGCGTACATAGCGATCTTACCTCTGTGAGTCGAGAAGCGTTGTTCCTTCATTTCCTTGATGTGTTATGAAAACTTTCGGTATATCTCACGTACAGGTACGTAACTAAGTCGTTCCGAGCGAAAGAAACTTGCGTACATAGCGATCCTAGCTCTGTGTGCCGAGAAACGTTGTTCTTCAATTTCCTTGATGTGTTATGAAAATTTTCGGCAAATCTCGCTTACAGGCACGTAACTAAGTCGTTTCGAACGAAGGAATCTTGCGTACATAGCGATCTTAGCTCTTTGAGCCGAAAATCGTTGTTCCTCCATTTCCTTGATGTGTTATGAAAACTTTCGGTATATCTCAATTACAGATACGTAACTAAGTCGTTCCGAACGAAGGAAACTTGCGTACATAGCGATCTTAGCTCTGTGTGCCGAGAAGCGTTGTTCCTCAATTTCCTTGATATGTTATGAAAATTTTCGGCAAATCTCGCTTACAGGCACGTAACTAAGTCGTTCCGAACGAAGGAAACTTACGTACATAGCGATCTTAGCTCTGTGAGCCGAGAAGCGTTGTTACTCAATTTCCTTGATGTGTTATGAAAATTTTCGGCAAATCTCACTTACAGGCACGTAACTAAGTCGTTCCGAACGAAGGAAACTTGCGTACACTTCCATCTTAGCTCTGTAAGCCGAGAAGCGTTGTCCTCAATTTCCTTGATGTGTTATGAAATTTTTCGGCAAATCTTGCTTACAGGCACGTAACCAAGTCGTTCCAAACGAAGGAAACTTGCGTACATAAAGATCTTAGCTCTGTGAGCCGAGAAGCGTTGTTCCACAATTATCTTGATGTGTTATGTTAATTTTCGGCAAATCTAACTTACAGGCTCGTAACTAAGTCGTTCCGAACGAAGGAAACTTGCGTACATAGCGATTTTATCTCTGTGAGTCGAGAAGCGTTGTTCCTCCATTTCCTTGATGTGTTATGAAAACTTTCGGTATATCTCACTTACAGGTACGTAACTAAGTCGTTCCGAACGAAGGAAACTTGCGTACATAGCGATCTTAGCTCTTTGTGCCGAGAAGCGTTGTTCCTCAATTTCCTTGATGTGTTATGAAAATTTAGGGCAAATCTCGCTTACAGGCACGTAACATAGTCGTTCCGAACGAAGGAAACTTGCGTACACTTCCATCTTAGCTTTGTAAGCCGAGAAGCGTTGTTCCTCAATTTTCTTGATATGTTATGAAAACTTTCGGTATATCTCACTTACAGGTACGTAACTAAGTCGTTCCGAACGAAGGAAATTTGCGTACATAGAGATCTTAGCTCTGTAGGCCGAGAAGCGTTGTTCCTCAATTTCTTTAATGTGTTATGAAAATTTTCGGCAAATCTCGCTTACAGGCACGTAACTAAGTCGTTCCGAACGAAGGAAACTTGCGTACATAGCGATCTTAGCTCTGTGTGCCGAGAAGCGTTGTTCCTCAATTTCCTTGATGTGTTATGAAAATTTTCGGCAAATCTCGCTTATAGGCACGTAACTAAGTCGTTCCGAACGAAGGAAACTTGCGTACATAGCGATCATATCTCTGTGTGCCGAGAAGCGTTGTTCCTCTATTTCCTTGATGTGTTATGTAAATTTTCGGCAAATCTCGCTTACAGGCACGTAACTAAGTTGTTCCGAAAGAAGGAAGCTTGCGTACACTTCCATCTTAGCTTTGTAATCCGAGAAGCGTTGTTCCTCAATTTTCATGATGTGTTATAAAAACTTTCGGTATATCTCACTACAGGTACGTAACTAAGTCGTTCCGAACGAAGGAAACTTGCGTACATTGCGATCTTAGCTCTGTGTGCCGAGAAGCGTTGTTCCTCAATTTCCTTGATGTGTTATGAAAATTTTCGGCAAATCTCGCTTACAGGCACGTAACTAAGTCGTTCCGAACGAAGGAAACTTGCGTACATAGCGATCTTAGCTCTGTGAGCCGAGAAGCGTTGTTCCTCAATTTCCTTGATGTGTTATGAAAATTTTCGGTATATCTCACTTACAGGTACGTAACTAAGTCGTTCCGAACGAAGGAAACTTGCGTACATAGCGATCTTAGCTCTGTGAGCCGAAAAGCGTTGTTCCTCAATTTCCTTGATGTGTTATGAAAATTTTCGGTATATCTCACTTACAGGTACGTAACTAAGTCGTTCCGAACGAAGGAAACTTGCGTACATAGCGATCTTATCTCTGTGAGTCGAAAAGCGTTGTTCCTCCATTTCCTTGATGTGTTATGAAATCTTTCGGTATATCTCACTTACATGTACGTAACTAAGTCGTTCCGAACGAAGGAAACTTGCGTACATAGCGATCTTAGCTCTGTGTGCCGAGAAGCGTTGTTCCTCAATTTCCTTGATGTGTTATGAAAATTTTCGGCAAATCTCTCTTACAGGCACGTAACTAAGTCGTTCCGAACGAAGGAAACTTGCGTACATAGCGATCTTAGCTCTGTGTGCCGAAAAGCGTTGTTCCTCAATTTCCTTGATGTGTTATGAAAATTTTCGGCAAATCTCGCTTACAGGGACGTAACTAAGTCGTTCCGAACGAAGGAAACTTGCGTACACTTCCATCTTAGCTTTGTGTGCCGAGAAGCATTGTTCCTCAATTTCCTTGATGTGTTATGAAAACTTTCGGTATATCTCACTTACAGGTACGTAACTAAGTCGTTCCGAACGAAGGAAACTTGCGTACATAGCGATCTTAGCTCTGTGAGCCGAGAAGCGTTGTTCCTCAATTTCCTTGATGTGTTATGAAAACTTTCGGTATATCTCACTTACAGGTACGTAACTAAGTCGTTCCGAACGAAGGAAAATTGCGTACATAGCGATCTTATCTCTGTGAGCCGAGAAGCGTTGTTCCTCCATTTCCTTGATGTGTTATGAAAACTTTCGGTATATCTCACTTACAGGTACGTAACTAAGTCGTTCCGAACGAAGGAAACTTGCGTACATAGCGTTCTTATCTCTGTGTGCCGAGAAACGTTGTTCCTCAATTTCCTTGATGTGTTATGAAAACTTTCGGTATATCTCACTTACAGGGACGTAAATAAGTCGTTCCGAACGAAGGAAACTAGCGTACATAGCGATCTTAACACTGTGTACCGAGAAGCGTTGTTCCTCAATTTCCATGATGTGTTATGAAAACTTTCGGTATATCTCACTTACAGGTACGTAATTAAGTCGTTCCGAACGAAGGAAACTTGCGTACATAGCGATCTTATCTCTGTGAGTAGAAAAGCGTTGTTCCTCCATTTCCTTGATGTGTTATGAAAACTTTCGGTATATCTCACTTACAGATACGTAACTAAGTCGTTCCGAACGAAGGAAACTTGCGTACATAGCGATCTTAGCTCTGTGTGCCGAGAACGTTGTTCCTCAATTTCCTTGATGTGTTATGAAAATTTTCGGCAAATCTCGCTTACAGGGACGTAACTAAGTCGTTCCGAACGAAGGAAACTTGCGTACACTTCCATCTTAGCTTTGTAAACCGAGAAGCGTTGTTCCTCAATTTTCTTGATGTGTTATGAAAACTTTCGGTATATCTCACTTACAGGTACGTAACTAAGTCGTTCCGAACGAAGGAAACTTGCGTACATAGCGATCTTAGCTCTGTGAGCCGAGAAGCGTTGTTCCTCAATTTCCTTGATGTGTTATGAAAACTTTCGGTATATCTCACTTACAGGTACGTAACTAAGTCGTTCCGAACGAAGGAAACTTGCGTACATAGCGATCTTAGCTCTGTGAGCCGAGAAGCGTTGTTCCTCAATTTCCTTGATGTGTTATGAAAACTTTCGGTATATCTCACTTACAGGTACGTAACTAAGTCGTTCCGAACGAAGGAAACTTGCGTACATAGCGATCTTATCTCTGTGTGCCGAGAAACGTTGTTCCTCAATTTCCTTGATGTGTTATGAAAACTTTCGGTATATCTCACTTACAGGCACGTAACTAAGTCGTTCCGAACGAAGGAAACTAGCGTACATAGCGATCTTAGCTCTGTGTGCCGAGAAGCGTTGTTCCTCAATTTCCTTGATGTGTTATGAAAACTTTCGGTATATCTCACTTACAGGTACGTAACTAAGTCGTTCCGAACGAAGGAAACTTGCGTACATAGCGATCTTATCTCTGTGAGCCGAGAAGCGTTGTTCCTCAATTTCCTTGATGTGTTATGAAAACTTTCGGCAAATCTCACTTACAGGCACGTAACTAAGTCGTTCCGAACGAAGGAAACTTGCGTACATAGCGATCTTAGCTCTGTGTGCCGAGAAGCGTTGTTCCTCAATTTCCTTGATGTGTTATGAAAATTTTCGGTATATCTCACTTACAGGTACGTAACTAAGTCGTTCCGAACGAAGGAAACTTGCGTACATAGCGATCTTAGCTCTGTGTGCCGAGAAGCGTTGTTCCTCAATTTCCTTGATGTGTTATGAAAACTTTCGGTATATCTCACTTACAGGTACGTAACTAAGTCGTTCCGAACGAAGGAAACTTGCGTACATAGCGATCTTAGCTCTGTGTGCCGAGAAGCGTTGTTCCTCAATTTCCTTGATGTGTTATGAAAATTTTCGGCAAATCTCGCTTACAGGCACGTAA
>JAXRKO010000595.1:0-33838 GCA_037039905.1 Formica aserva | reverse complement strand
ATCTTATCTCTGTGAGCCGAGAAGCGTTGTTCCTCAATTTCCTTGATGTGTTATGAAAATTTTCGGCAAATCTCACTTACAGGCACGTAACTAAGTCGTTCCGAACGAAGGAAACTTGCGTACATAGCGATCTTAGCTCTGTGAGCCGAGAAGCGTTGTTCCTCAATTTCCTTGATGTGTTATGAAAATTTTCGGCAAATCTCACTTACAGGCACGTAACTAAGTCGTTCCGAACGAAGGAAACTTGCGTACATAGCGATCTTAGCTCTGTGAGCCGAGAAGCGTTGTTCCTCAATTTCCTTGATGTGTTATGAAAATTTTCGGCAAATCTCACTTACAGGCACGTAACTAAGTCGTTCCGAACGAAGGAAACTTGCGTACATAGCGATCTTAGCTCTGTGAGCCGAGAAGCGTTGTTCCTCAATTTCCTTGATGTGTTATGAAAATTTTCGGCAAATCTCACTTACAGGCACGTAACTAAGTCGTTCCGAACGAAGGAAACTTGCGTACATAGCGATCTTAGCTCTGTGAGCCGAGAAGCGTTGTTCCTCAATTTCCTTGATGTGTTATGAAAATTTTCGGCAAATCTCACTTACAGGCACGTAACTAAGTCGTTCCGAACGAAGGAAACTTGCGTACATAGCGATCTTAGCTCTGTGAGCCGAGAAGCGTTGTTCCTCAATTTCCTTGATGTGTTATGAAAATTTTCGGCAAATCTCACTTACAGGCACGTAACTAAGTCGTTCCGAACGAAGGAAACTTGCGTACATAGCGATCTTAGCTCTGTGAGCCGAGAAGCGTTGTTCCTCAATTTCCTTGATGTGTTATGAAAATTTTCGGCAAATCTCACTTACAGGCACGTAACTAAGTCGTTCCGAACGAAGGAAACTTGCGTACATAGCGATCTTAGCTCTGTGAGCCGAGAAGCGTTGTTCCTCAATTTCCTTGATGTGTTATGAAAATTTTCGGCAAATCTCACTTACAGGCACGTAACTAAGTCGTTCCGAACGAAGGAAACTTGCGTACATAGCGATCTTAGCTCTGTGAGCCGAGAAGCGTTGTTCCTCAATTTCCTTGATGTGTTATGAAAATTTTCGGCAAATCTCACTTACAGGCACGTAACTAAGTCGTTCCGAACGAAGGAAACTTGCGTACATAGCGATCTTAGCTCTGTGAGCCGAGAAGCGTTGTTCCTCAATTTCCTTGATGTGTTATGAAAATTTTCGGCAAATCTCACTTACAGGCACGTAACTAAGTCGTTCCGAACGAAGGAAACTTGCGTACATAGCGATCTTAGCTCTGTGAGCCGAGAAGCGTTGTTCCTCAATTTCCTTGATGTGTTATGAAAATTTTCGGCAAATCTCACTTACAGGCACGTAACTAAGTCGTTCCGAACGAAGGAAACTTGCGTACATAGCGATCTTAGCTCTGTGAGCCGAGAAGCGTTGTTCCTCAATTTCCTTGATGTGTTATGAAAATTTTCGGCAAATCTCACTTACAGGCACGTAACTAAGTCGTTCCGAACGAAGGAAACTTGCGTACATAGCGATCTTAGCTCTGTGAGCCGAGAAGCGTTGTTCCTCAATTTCCTTGATGTGTTATGAAAATTTTCGGCAAATCTCACTTACAGGCACGTAACTAAGTCGTTCCGAACGAAGGAAACTTGCGTACATAGCGATCTTAGCTCTGTGAGCCGAGAAGCGTTGTTCCTCAATTTCCTTGATGTGTTATGAAAATTTTCGGCAAATCTCACTTACAGGCACGTAACTAAGTCGTTCCGAACGAAGGAAACTTGCGTACATAGCGATCTTAGCTCTGTGAGCCGAGAAGCGTTGTTCCTCAATTTCCTTGATGTGTTATGAAAATTTTCGGCAAATCTCACTTACAGGCACGTAACTAAGTCGTTCCGAACGAAGGAAACTTGCGTACATAGCGATCTTAGCTCTGTGAGCCGAGAAGCGTTGTTCCTCAATTTCCTTGATGTGTTATGAAAATTTTCGGCAAATCTCACTTACAGGCACGTAACTAAGTCGTTCCGAACGAAGGAAACTTGCGTACATAGCGATCTTAGCTCTGTGAGCCGAGAAGCGTTGTTCCTCAATTTCCTTGATGTGTTATGAAAATTTTCGGCAAATCTCACTTACAGGCACGTAACTAAGTCGTTCCGAACGAAGGAAACTTGCGTACATAGCGATCTTAGCTCTGTGAGCCGAGAAGCGTTGTTCCTCAATTTCCTTGATGTGTTATGAAAATTTTCGGCAAATCTCACTTACAGGCACGTAACTAAGTCGTTCCGAACGAAGGAAACTTGCGTACATAGCGATCTTAGCTCTGTGAGCCGAGAAGCGTTGTTCCTCAATTTCCTTGATGTGTTATGAAAATTTTCGGCAAATCTCACTTACAGGCACGTAACTAAGTCGTTCCGAACGAAGGAAACTTGCGTACATAGCGATCTTAGCTCTGTGAGCCGAGAAGCGTTGTTCCTCAATTTCCTTGATGTGTTATGAAAATTTTCGGCAAATCTCACTTACAGGCACGTAACTAAGTCGTTCCGAACGAAGGAAACTTGCGTACATAGCGATCTTAGCTCTGTGAGCCGAGAAGCGTTGTTCCTCAATTTCCTTGATGTGTTATGAAAATTTTCGGCAAATCTCACTTACAGGCACGTAACTAAGTCGTTCCGAACGAAGGAAACTTGCGTA
The DNA here is from genome assembly GCA_037039905.1 of Formica aserva. NCBI lineage: Eukaryota > Metazoa > Arthropoda > Insecta > Hymenoptera > Formicidae > Formica > Formica aserva. The sequence continues at coordinate 31,136 of JAXRKO010000595.1, read as the reverse complement.
CATAGCGATCTTAGCTCTGTGAGCCGAGAAGCGTTGTTCCTCAATTTCCTTGATGTGTTATGAAAATTTTCGGCAAATCTCACTTACAGGCACGTAACTAAGTCGTTCCGAACGAAGGAAACTTGCGTACATAGCGATCTTAGCTCTGTGAGCCGAGAAGCGTTGTTCCTCAATTTCCTTGATGTGTTATGAAAATTTTCGGCAAATCTCACTTACAGGCACGTAACTAAGTCGTTCCGAACGAAGGAAACTTGCGTACATAGCGATCTTAGCTCTGTGAGCCGAGAAGCGTTGTTCCTCAATTTCCTTGATGTGTTATGAAAATTTTCGGCAAATCTCACTTACAGGCACGTAACTAAGTCGTTCCGAACGAAGGAAACTTGCGTACATAGCGATCTTAGCTCTGTGAGCCGAGAAGCGTTGTTCCTCAATTTCCTTGATGTGTTATGAAAATTTTCGGCAAATCTCACTTACAGGCACGTAACTAAGTCGTTCCGAACGAAGGAAACTTGCGTACATAGCGATCTTAGCTCTGTGAGCCGAGAAGCGTTGTTCCTCAATTTCCTTGATGTGTTATGAAAATTTTCGGCAAATCTCACTTACAGGCACGTAACTAAGTCGTTCCGAACGAAGGAAACTTGCGTACATAGCGATCTTAGCTCTGTGAGCCGAGAAGCGTTGTTCCTCAATTTCCTTGATGTGTTATGAAAATTTTCGGCAAATCTCACTTACAGGCACGTAACTAAGTCGTTCCGAACGAAGGAAACTTGCGTACATAGCGATCTTAGCTCTGTGAGCCGAGAAGCGTTGTTCCTCAATTTCCTTGATGTGTTATGAAAATTTTCGGCAAATCTCACTTACAGGCACGTAACTAAGTCGTTCCGAACGAAGGAAACTTGCGTACATAGCGATCTTAGCTCTGTGAGCCGAGAAGCGTTGTTCCTCAATTTCCTTGATGTGTTATGAAAATTTTCGGCAAATCTCACTTACAGGCACGTAACTAAGTCGTTCCGAACGAAGGAAACTTGCGTACATAGCGATCTTAGCTCTGTGAGCCGAGAAGCGTTGTTCCTCAATTTCCTTGATGTGTTATGAAAATTTTCGGCAAATCTCACTTACAGGCACGTAACTAAGTCGTTCCGAACGAAGGAAACTTGCGTACATAGCGATCTTAGCTCTGTGAGCCGAGAAGCGTTGTTCCTCAATTTCCTTGATGTGTTATGAAAATTTTCGGCAAATCTCACTTACAGGCACGTAACTAAGTCGTTCCGAACGAAGGAAACTTGCGTACATAGCGATCTTAGCTCTGTGAGCCGAGAAGCGTTGTTCCTCAATTTCCTTGATGTGTTATGAAAATTTTCGGCAAATCTCACTTACAGGCACGTAACTAAGTCGTTCCGAACGAAGGAAACTTGCGTACATAGCGATCTTAGCTCTGTGAGCCGAGAAGCGTTGTTCCTCAATTTCCTTGATGTGTTATGAAAATTTTCGGCAAATCTCACTTACAGGCACGTAACTAAGTCGTTCCGAACGAAGGAAACTTGCGTACATAGCGATCTTAGCTCTGTGAGCCGAGAAGCGTTGTTCCTCAATTTCCTTGATGTGTTATGAAAATTTTCGGCAAATCTCACTTACAGGCACGTAACTAAGTCGTTCCGAACGAAGGAAACTTGCGTACATAGCGATCTTAGCTCTGTGAGCCGAGAAGCGTTGTTCCTCAATTTCCTTGATGTGTTATGAAAATTTTCGGCAAATCTCACTTACAGGCACGTAACTAAGTCGTTCCGAACGAAGGAAACTTGCGTACATAGCGATCTTAGCTCTGTGAGCCGAGAAGCGTTGTTCCTCAATTTCCTTGATGTGTTATGAAAATTTTCGGCAAATCTCACTTACAGGCACGTAACTAAGTCGTTCCGAACGAAGGAAACTTGCGTACATAGCGATCTTAGCTCTGTGAGCCGAGAAGCGTTGTTCCTCAATTTCCTTGATGTGTTATGAAAATTTTCGGCAAATCTCACTTACAGGCACGTAACTAAGTCGTTCCGAACGAAGGAAACTTGCGTACATAGCGATCTTAGCTCTGTGAGCCGAGAAGCGTTGTTCCTCAATTTCCTTGATGTGTTATGAAAATTTTCGGCAAATCTCACTTACAGGCACGTAACTAAGTCGTTCCGAACGAAGGAAACTTGCGTACATAGCGATCTTAGCTCTGTGAGCCGAGAAGCGTTGTTCCTCAATTTCCTTGATGTGTTATGAAAATTTTCGGCAAATCTCACTTACAGGCACGTAACTAAGTCGTTCCGAACGAAGGAAACTTGCGTACATAGCGATCTTAGCTCTGTGAGCCGAGAAGCGTTGTTCCTCAATTTCCTTGATGTGTTATGAAAATTTTCGGCAAATCTCACTTACAGGCACGTAACTAAGTCGTTCCGAACGAAGGAAACTTGCGTACATAGCGATCTTAGCTCTGTGAGCCGAGAAGCGTTGTTCCTCAATTTCCTTGATGTGTTATGAAAATTTTCGGCAAATCTCACTTACAGGCACGTAACTAAGTCGTTCCGAACGAAGGAAACTTGCGTACATAGCGATCTTAGCTCTGTGAGCCGAGAAGCGTTGTTCCTCAATTTCCTTGATGTGTTATGAAAATTTTCGGCAAATCTCACTTACAGGCACGTAACTAAGTCGTTCCGAACGAAGGAAACTTGCGTACATAGCGATCTTAGCTCTGTGAGCCGAGAAGCGTTGTTCCTCAATTTCCTTGATGTGTTATGAAAATTTTCGGCAAATCTCACTTACAGGCACGTAACTAAGTCGTTCCGAACGAAGGAAACTTGCGTACATAGCGATCTTAGCTCTGTGAGCCGAGAAGCGTTGTTCCTCAATTTCCTTGATGTGTTATGAAAATTTTCGGCAAATCTCACTTACAGGCACGTAACTAAGTCGTTCCGAACGAAGGAAACTTGCGTACATAGCGATCTTAGCTCTGTGAGCCGAGAAGCGTTGTTCCTCAATTTCCTTGATGTGTTATGAAAATTTTCGGCAAATCTCACTTACAGGCACGTAACTAAGTCGTTCCGAACGAAGGAAACTTGCGTACATAGCGATCTTAGCTCTGTGAGCCGAGAAGCGTTGTTCCTCAATTTCCTTGATGTGTTATGAAAATTTTCGGCAAATCTCACTTACAGGCACGTAACTAAGTCGTTCCGAACGAAGGAAACTTGCGTACATAGCGATCTTAGCTCTGTGAGCCGAGAAGCGTTGTTCCTCAATTTCCTTGATGTGTTATGAAAATTTTCGGCAAATCTCACTTACAGGCACGTAACTAAGTCGTTCCGAACGAAGGAAACTTGCGTACATAGCGATCTTAGCTCTGTGAGCCGAGAAGCGTTGTTCCTCAATTTCCTTGATGTGTTATGAAAATTTTCGGCAAATCTCACTTACAGGCACGTAACTAAGTCGTTCCGAACGAAGGAAACTTGCGTACATAGCGATCTTAGCTCTGTGAGCCGAGAAGCGTTGTTCCTCAATTTCCTTGATGTGTTATGAAAATTTTCGGCAAATCTCACTTACAGGCACGTAACTAAGTCGTTCCGAACGAAGGAAACTTGCGTACATAGCGATCTTAGCTCTGTGAGCCGAGAAGCGTTGTTCCTCAATTTCCTTGATGTGTTATGAAAATTTTCGGCAAATCTCACTTACAGGCACGTAACTAAGTCGTTCCGAACGAAGGAAACTTGCGTACATAGCGATCTTAGCTCTGTGAGCCGAGAAGCGTTGTTCCTCAATTTCCTTGATGTGTTATGAAAATTTTCGGCAAATCTCACTTACAGGCACGTAACTAAGTCGTTCCGAACGAAGGAAACTTGCGTACATAGCGATCTTAGCTCTGTGAGCCGAGAAGCGTTGTTCCTCAATTTCCTTGATGTGTTATGAAAATTTTCGGCAAATCTCACTTACAGGCACGTAACTAAGTCGTTCCGAACGAAGGAAACTTGCGTACATAGCGATCTTAGCTCTGTGAGCCGAGAAGCGTTGTTCCTCAATTTCCTTGATGTGTTATGAAAATTTTCGGCAAATCTCACTTACAGGCACGTAACTAAGTCGTTCCGAACGAAGGAAACTTGCGTACATAGCGATCTTAGCTCTGTGAGCCGAGAAGCGTTGTTCCTCAATTTCCTTGATGTGTTATGAAAATTTTCGGCAAATCTCACTTACAGGCACGTAACTAAGTCGTTCCGAACGAAGGAAACTTGCGTACATAGCGATCTTAGCTCTGTGAGCCGAGAAGCGTTGTTCCTCAATTTCCTTGATGTGTTATGAAAATTTTCGGCAAATCTCACTTACAGGCACGTAACTAAGTCGTTCCGAACGAAGGAAACTTGCGTACATAGCGATCTTAGCTCTGTGAGCCGAGAAGCGTTGTTCCTCAATTTCCTTGATGTGTTATGAAAATTTTCGGCAAATCTCACTTACAGGCACGTAACTAAGTCGTTCCGAACGAAGGAAACTTGCGTACATAGCGATCTTAGCTCTGTGAGCCGAGAAGCGTTGTTCCTCAATTTCCTTGATGTGTTATGAAAATTTTCGGCAAATCTCACTTACAGGCACGTAACTAAGTCGTTCCGAACGAAGGAAACTTGCGTACATAGCGATCTTAGCTCTGTGAGCCGAGAAGCGTTGTTCCTCAATTTCCTTGATGTGTTATGAAAATTTTCGGCAAATCTCACTTACAGGCACGTAACTAAGTCGTTCCGAACGAAGGAAACTTGCGTACATAGCGATCTTAGCTCTGTGAGCCGAGAAGCGTTGTTCCTCAATTTCCTTGATGTGTTATGAAAATTTTCGGCAAATCTCACTTACAGGCACGTAACTAAGTCGTTCCGAACGAAGGAAACTTGCGTACATAGCGATCTTAGCTCTGTGAGCCGAGAAGCGTTGTTCCTCAATTTCCTTGATGTGTTATGAAAATTTTCGGCAAATCTCACTTACAGGCACGTAACTAAGTCGTTCCGAACGAAGGAAACTTGCGTACATAGCGATCTTAGCTCTGTGAGCCGAGAAGCGTTGTTCCTCAATTTCCTTGATGTGTTATGAAAATTTTCGGCAAATCTCACTTACAGGCACGTAACTAAGTCGTTCCGAACGAAGGAAACTTGCGTACATAGCGATCTTAGCTCTGTGAGCCGAGAAGCGTTGTTCCTCAATTTCCTTGATGTGTTATGAAAATTTTCGGCAAATCTCACTTACAGGCACGTAACTAAGTCGTTCCGAACGAAGGAAACTTGCGTACATAGCGATCTTAGCTCTGTGAGCCGAGAAGCGTTGTTCCTCAATTTCCTTGATGTGTTATGAAAATTTTCGGCAAATCTCACTTACAGGCACGTAACTAAGTCGTTCCGAACGAAGGAAACTTGCGTACATAGCGATCTTAGCTCTGTGAGCCGAGAAGCGTTGTTCCTCAATTTCCTTGATGTGTTATGAAAATTTTCGGCAAATCTCACTTACAGGCACGTAACTAAGTCGTTCCGAACGAAGGAAACTTGCGTACATAGCGATCTTAGCTCTGTGAGCCGAGAAGCGTTGTTCCTCAATTTCCTTGATGTGTTATGAAAATTTTCGGCAAATCTCACTTACAGGCACGTAACTAAGTCGTTCCGAACGAAGGAAACTTGCGTACATAGCGATCTTAGCTCTGTGAGCCGAGAAGCGTTGTTCCTCAATTTCCTTGATGTGTTATGAAAATTTTCGGCAAATCTCACTTACAGGCACGTAACTAAGTCGTTCCGAACGAAGGAAACTTGCGTACATAGCGATCTTAGCTCTGTGAGCCGAGAAGCGTTGTTCCTCAATTTCCTTGATGTGTTATGAAAATTTTCGGCAAATCTCACTTACAGGCACGTAACTAAGTCGTTCCGAACGAAGGAAACTTGCGTACATAGCGATCTTAGCTCTGTGAGCCGAGAAGCGTTGTTCCTCAATTTCCTTGATGTGTTATGAAAATTTTCGGCAAATCTCACTTACAGGCACGTAACTAAGTCGTTCCGAACGAAGGAAACTTGCGTACATAGCGATCTTAGCTCTGTGAGCCGAGAAGCGTTGTTCCTCAATTTCCTTGATGTGTTATGAAAATTTTCGGCAAATCTCACTTACAGGCACGTAACTAAGTCGTTCCGAACGAAGGAAACTTGCGTACATAGCGATCTTAGCTCTGTGTGCCGAGAAGCGTTGTTCCTCAATTTCCTTGATGTGTTATGAAAATTTTCGGCAAATCTCACTTACAGGCACGTAACTAAGTCGTTCCGAACGAAGGAAACTTGCGTACATAGCGATCTTAGCTCTGTGAGCCGAGAAGCGTTGTTCCTCAATTTCCTTGATGTGTTATGAAAATTTTCGGCAAATCTCACTTACAGGCACGTAACTAAGTCGTTCCGAACGAAGGAAACTTGCGTACATAGCGATCTTAGCTCTGTGAGCCGAGAAGCGTTGTTCCTCAATTTCCTTGATGTGTTATGAAAATTTTCGGCAAATCTCACTTACAGGCACGTAACTAAGTCGTTCCGAACGAAGGAAACTTGCGTACATAGCGATCTTAGCTCTGTGTGCCGAGAAGCGTTGTTCCTCAATTTCCTTGATGTGTTATGAAAATTTTCGGCAAATCTCACTTACAGGCACGTAACTAAGTCGTTCCGAACGAAGGAAACTTGCGTACATAGCGATCTTAGCTCTGTGTGCCGAGAAGCGTTGTTCCTCAATTTCCTTGATGTGTTATGAAAATTTTCGGCAAATCTCACTTACAGGCACGTAACTAAGTCGTTCCGAACGAAGGAAACTTGCGTACATAGCGATCTTAGCTCTGTGTGCCGAGAAGCGTTGTTCCTCAATTTCCTTGATGTGTTATGAAAATTTTCGGCAAATCTCACTTACAGGCACGTAACTAAGTCGTTCCGAACGAAGGAAACTTGCGTACATAGCGATCTTAGCTCTGTGTGCCGAGAAGCGTTGTTCCTCAATTTCCTTGATGTGTTATGAAAATTTTCGGCAAATCTCACTTACAGGCACGTAACTAAGTCGTTCCGAACGAAGGAAACTTGCGTACATAGCGATCTTAGCTCTGTGTGCCGAGAAGCGTTGTTCCTCAATTTCCTTGATGTGTTATGAAAATTTTCGGCAAATCTCACTTACAGGCACGTAACTAAGTCGTTCCGAACGAAGGAAACTTGCGTACATAGCGATCTTAGCTCTGTGAGCCGAGAAGCGTTGTTCCTCAATTTCCTTGATGTGTTATGAAAATTTTCGGCAAATCTCACTTACAGGCACGTAACTAAGTCGTTCCGAACGAAGGAAACTTGCGTACATAGCGATCTTAGCTCTGTGTGCCGAGAAGCGTTGTTCCTCAATTTCCTTGATGTGTTATGAAAATTTTCGGCAAATCTCACTTACAGGCACGTAACTAAGTCGTTCCGAACGAAGGAAACTTGCGTACATAGCGATCTTAGCTCTGTGTGCCGAGAAGCGTTGTTCCTCAATTTCCTTGATGTGTTATGAAAATTTTCGGCAAATCTCACTTACAGGCACGTAACTAAGTCGTTCCGAACGAAGGAAACTTGCGTACATAGCGATCTTAGCTCTGTGTGCCGAGAAGCGTTGTTCCTCAATTTCCTTGATGTGTTATGAAAATTTTCGGCAAATCTCACTTACAGGCACGTAACTAAGTCGTTCCGAACGAAGGAAACTTGCGTACATAGCGATCTTAGCTCTGTGTGCCGAGAAGCGTTGTTCCTCAATTTCCTTGATGTGTTATGAAAATTTTCGGCAAATCTCACTTACAGGCACGTAACTAAGTCGTTCCGAACGAAGGAAACTTGCGTACATAGCGATCTTAGCTCTGTGTGCCGAGAAGCGTTGTTCCTCAATTTCCTTGATGTGTTATGAAAATTTTCGGCAAATCTCACTTACAGGCACGTAACTAAGTCGTTCCGAACGAAGGAAACTTGCGTACATAGCGATCTTAGCTCTGTGTGCCGAGAAGCGTTGTTCCTCAATTTCCTTGATGTGTTATGAAAATTTTCGGCAAATCTCACTTACAGGCACGTAACTAAGTCGTTCCGAACGAAGGAAACTTGCGTACATAGCGATCTTAGCTCTGTGTGCCGAGAAGCGTTGTTCCTCAATTTCCTTGATGTGTTATGAAAATTTTCGGCAAATCTCACTTACAGGCACGTAACTAAGTCGTTCCGAACGAAGGAAACTTGCGTACATAGCGATCTTAGCTCTGTGTGCCGAGAAGCGTTGTTCCTCAATTTCCTTGATGTGTTATGAAAATTTTCGGCAAATCTCACTTACAGGCACGTAACTAAGTCGTTCCGAACGAAGGAAACTTGCGTACATAGCGATCTTAGCTCTGTGTGCCGAGAAGCGTTGTTCCTCAATTTCCTTGATGTGTTATGAAAATTTTCGGCAAATCTCACTTACAGGCACGTAACTAAGTCGTTCCGAACGAAGGAAACTTGCGTACATAGCGATCTTAGCTCTGTGTGCCGAGAAGCGTTGTTCCTCAATTTCCTTGATGTGTTATGAAAATTTTCGGCAAATCTCACTTACAGGCACGTAACTAAGTCGTTCCGAACGAAGGAAACTTGCGTACATAGCGATCTTAGCTCTGTGTGCCGAGAAGCGTTGTTCCTCAATTTCCTTGATGTGTTATGAAAATTTTCGGCAAATCTCACTTACAGGCACGTAACTAAGTCGTTCCGAACGAAGGAAACTTGCGTACATAGCGATCTTAGCTCTGTGTGCCGAGAAGCGTTGTTCCTCAATTTCCTTGATGTGTTATGAAAATTTTCGGCAAATCTCACTTACAGGCACGTAACTAAGTCGTTCCGAACGAAGGAAACTTGCGTACATAGCGATCTTAGCTCTGTGTGCCGAGAAGCGTTGTTCCTCAATTTCCTTGATGTGTTATGAAAATTTTCGGCAAATCTCACTTACAGGCACGTAACTAAGTCGTTCCGAACGAAGGAAACTTGCGTACATAGCGATCTTAGCTCTGTGTGCCGAGAAGCGTTGTTCCTCAATTTCCTTGATGTGTTATGAAAATTTTCGGCAAATCTCACTTACAGGCACGTAACTAAGTCGTTCCGAACGAAGGAAACTTGCGTACATAGCGATCTTAGCTCTGTGTGCCGAGAAGCGTTGTTCCTCAATTTCCTTGATGTGTTATGAAAATTTTCGGCAAATCTCACTTACAGGCACGTAACTAAGTCGTTCCGAACGAAGGAAACTTGCGTACATAGCGATCTTAGCTCTGTGTGCCGAGAAGCGTTGTTCCTCAATTTCCTTGATGTGTTATGAAAATTTTCGGCAAATCTCACTTACAGGCACGTAACTAAGTCGTTCCGAACGAAGGAAACTTGCGTACATAGCGATCTTAGCTCTGTGTGCCGAGAAGCGTTGTTCCTCAATTTCCTTGATGTGTTATGAAAATTTTCGGCAAATCTCACTTACAGGCACGTAACTAAGTCGTTCCGAACGAAGGAAACTTGCGTACATAGCGATCTTAGCTCTGTGTGCCGAGAAGCGTTGTTCCTCAATTTCCTTGATGTGTTATGAAAATTTTCGGCAAATCTCACTTACAGGCACGTAACTAAGTCGTTCCGAACGAAGGAAACTTGCGTACATAGCGATCTTAGCTCTGTGTGCCGAGAAGCGTTGTTCCTCAATTTCCTTGATGTGTTATGAAAATTTTCGGCAAATCTCACTTACAGGCACGTAACTAAGTCGTTCCGAACGAAGGAAACTTGCGTACATAGCGATCTTAGCTCTGTGTGCCGAGAAGCGTTGTTCCTCAATTTCCTTGATGTGTTATGAAAATTTTCGGCAAATCTCACTTACAGGCACGTAACTAAGTCGTTCCGAACGAAGGAAACTTGCGTACATAGCGATCTTAGCTCTGTGTGCCGAGAAGCGTTGTTCCTCAATTTCCTTGATGTGTTATGAAAATTTTCGGCAAATCTCACTTACAGGCACGTAACTAAGTCGTTCCGAACGAAGGAAACTTGCGTACATAGCGATCTTAGCTCTGTGTGCCGAGAAGCGTTGTTCCTCAATTTCCTTGATGTGTTATGAAAATTTTCGGCAAATCTCACTTACAGGCACGTAACTAAGTCGTTCCGAACGAAGGAAACTTGCGTACATAGCGATCTTAGCTCTGTGTGCCGAGAAGCGTTGTTCCTCAATTTCCTTGATGTGTTATGAAAATTTTCGGCAAATCTCACTTACAGGCACGTAACTAAGTCGTTCCGAACGAAGGAAACTTGCGTACATAGCGATCTTAGCTCTGTGTGCCGAGAAGCGTTGTTCCTCAATTTCCTTGATGTGTTATGAAAATTTTCGGCAAATCTCACTTACAGGCACGTAACTAAGTCGTTCCGAACGAAGGAAACTTGCGTACATAGCGATCTTAGCTCTGTGTGCCGAGAAGCGTTGTTCCTCAATTTCCTTGATGTGTTATGAAAATTTTCGGCAAATCTCACTTACAGGCACGTAACTAAGTCGTTCCGAACGAAGGAAACTTGCGTACATAGCGATCTTAGCTCTGTGTGCCGAGAAGCGTTGTTCCTCAATTTCCTTGATGTGTTATGAAAATTTTCGGCAAATCTCACTTACAGGCACGTAACTAAGTCGTTCCGAACGAAGGAAACTTGCGTACATAGCGATCTTAGCTCTGTGTGCCGAGAAGCGTTGTTCCTCAATTTCCTTGATGTGTTATGAAAATTTTCGGCAAATCTCACTTACAGGCACGTAACTAAGTCGTTCCGAACGAAGGAAACTTGCGTACATAGCGATCTTAGCTCTGTGTGCCGAGAAGCGTTGTTCCTCAATTTCCTTGATGTGTTATGAAAATTTTCGGCAAATCTCACTTACAGGCACGTAACTAAGTCGTTCCGAACGAAGGAAACTTGCGTACATAGCGATCTTAGCTCTGTGTGCCGAGAAGCGTTGTTCCTCAATTTCCTTGATGTGTTATGAAAATTTTCGGCAAATCTCACTTACAGGCACGTAACTAAGTCGTTCCGAACGAAGGAAACTTGCGTACATAGCGATCTTAGCTCTGTGTGCCGAGAAGCGTTGTTCCTCAATTTCCTTGATGTGTTATGAAAATTTTCGGCAAATCTCACTTACAGGCACGTAACTAAGTCGTTCCGAACGAAGGAAACTTGCGTACATAGCGATCTTAGCTCTGTGTGCCGAGAAGCGTTGTTCCTCAATTTCCTTGATGTGTTATGAAAATTTTCGGCAAATCTCACTTACAGGCACGTAACTAAGTCGTTCCGAACGAAGGAAACTTGCGTACATAGCGATCTTAGCTCTGTGTGCCGAGAAGCGTTGTTCCTCAATTTCCTTGATGTGTTATGAAAATTTTCGGCAAATCTCACTTACAGGCACGTAACTAAGTCGTTCCGAACGAAGGAAACTTGCGTACATAGCGATCTTAGCTCTGTGTGCCGAGAAGCGTTGTTCCTCAATTTCCTTGATGTGTTATGAAAATTTTCGGCAAATCTCACTTACAGGCACGTAACTAAGTCGTTCCGAACGAAGGAAACTTGCGTACATAGCGATCTTAGCTCTGTGTGCCGAGAAGCGTTGTTCCTCAATTTCCTTGATGTGTTATGAAAATTTTCGGCAAATCTCACTTACAGGCACGTAACTAAGTCGTTCCGAACGAAGGAAACTTGCGTACATAGCGATCTTAGCTCTGTGTGCCGAGAAGCGTTGTTCCTCAATTTCCTTGATGTGTTATGAAAATTTTCGGCAAATCTCACTTACAGGCACGTAACTAAGTCGTTCCGAACGAAGGAAACTTGCGTACATAGCGATCTTAGCTCTGTGTGCCGAGAAGCGTTGTTCCTCAATTTCCTTGATGTGTTATGAAAATTTTCGGCAAATCTCACTTACAGGCACGTAACTAAGTCGTTCCGAACGAAGGAAACTTGCGTACATAGCGATCTTAGCTCTGTGTGCCGAGAAGCGTTGTTCCTCAATTTCCTTGATGTGTTATGAAAATTTTCGGCAAATCTCACTTACAGGCACGTAACTAAGTCGTTCCGAACGAAGGAAACTTGCGTACATAGCGATCTTAGCTCTGTGTGCCGAGAAGCGTTGTTCCTCAATTTCCTTGATGTGTTATGAAAATTTTCGGCAAATCTCACTTACAGGCACGTAACTAAGTCGTTCCGAACGAAGGAAACTTGCGTACATAGCGATCTTAGCTCTGTGTGCCGAGAAGCGTTGTTCCTCAATTTCCTTGATGTGTTATGAAAATTTTCGGCAAATCTCACTTACAGGCACGTAACTAAGTCGTTCCGAACGAAGGAAACTTGCGTACATAGCGATCTTAGCTCTGTGTGCCGAGAAGCGTTGTTCCTCAATTTCCTTGATGTGTTATGAAAATTTTCGGCAAATCTCACTTACAGGCACGTAACTAAGTCGTTCCGAACGAAGGAAACTTGCGTACATAGCGATCTTAGCTCTGTGTGCCGAGAAGCGTTGTTCCTCAATTTCCTTGATGTGTTATGAAAATTTTCGGCAAATCTCACTTACAGGCACGTAACTAAGTCGTTCCGAACGAAGGAAACTTGCGTACATAGCGATCTTAGCTCTGTGTGCCGAGAAGCGTTGTTCCTCAATTTCCTTGATGTGTTATGAAAATTTTCGGCAAATCTCACTTACAGGCACGTAACTAAGTCGTTCCGAACGAAGGAAACTTGCGTACATAGCGATCTTAGCTCTGTGTGCCGAGAAGCGTTGTTCCTCAATTTCCTTGATGTGTTATGAAAATTTTCGGCAAATCTCACTTACAGGCACGTAACTAAGTCGTTCCGAACGAAGGAAACTTGCGTACATAGCGATCTTAGCTCTGTGTGCCGAGAAGCGTTGTTCCTCAATTTCCTTGATGTGTTATGAAAATTTTCGGCAAATCTCACTTACAGGCACGTAACTAAGTCGTTCCGAACGAAGGAAACTTGCGTACATAGCGATCTTAGCTCTGTGTGCCGAGAAGCGTTGTTCCTCAATTTCCTTGATGTGTTATGAAAATTTTCGGCAAATCTCACTTACAGGCACGTAACTAAGTCGTTCCGAACGAAGGAAACTTGCGTACATAGCGATCTTAGCTCTGTGTGCCGAGAAGCGTTGTTCCTCAATTTCCTTGATGTGTTATGAAAATTTTCGGCAAATCTCACTTACGTAACTAAGTCGTTCCGAACGAAGGAAACTTGCGTACATAGCGATCTTAGCTCTGTGTGCCGAGAAGCGTTGTTCCTCAATTTCCTTGATGTGTTATGAAAATTTTCGGCAAATCTCACTTACAGGCACGTAACTAAGTCGTTCCGAACGAAGGAAACTTGCGTACATAGCGATCTTAGCTCTGTGTGCCGAGAAGCGTTGTTCCTCAATTTCCTTGATGTGTTATGAAAATTTTCGGCAAATCTCACTTACAGGCACGTAACTAAGTCGTTCCGAACGAAGGAAACTTGCGTACATAGCGATCTTAGCTCTGTGTGCCGAGAAGCGTTGTTCCTCAATTTCCTTGATGTGTTATGAAAATTTTCGGCAAATCTCACTTACAGGCACGTAACTAAGTCGTTCCGAACGAAGGAAACTTGCGTACATAGCGATCTTAGCTCTGTGTGCCGAGAAGCGTTGTTCCTCAATTTCCTTGATGTGTTATGAAAATTTTCGGCAAATCTCACTTACAGGCACGTAACTAAGTCGTTCCGAACGAAGGAAACTTGCGTACATAGCGATCTTAGCTCTGTGTGCCGAGAAGCGTTGTTCCTCAATTTCCTTGATGTGTTATGAAAATTTTCGGCAAATCTCACTTACAGGCACGTAACTAAGTCGTTCCGAACGAAGGAAACTTGCGTACATAGCGATCTTAGCTCTGTGTGCCGAGAAGCGTTGTTCCTCAATTTCCTTGATGTGTTATGAAAATTTTCGGCAAATCTCACTTACAGGCACGTAACTAAGTCGTTCCGAACGAAGGAAACTTGCGTACATAGCGATCTTAGCTCTGTGTGCCGAGAAGCGTTGTTCCTCAATTTCCTTGATGTGTTATGAAAATTTTCGGCAAATCTCACTTACAGGCACGTAACTAAGTCGTTCCGAACGAAGGAAACTTGCGTACATAGCGATCTTAGCTCTGTGTGCCGAGAAGCGTTGTTCCTCAATTTCCTTGATGTGTTATGAAAATTTTCGGCAAATCTCACTTACAGGCACGTAACTAAGTCGTTCCGAACGAAGGAAACTTGCGTACATAGCGATCTTAGCTCTGTGTGCCGAGAAGCGTTGTTCCTCAATTTCCTTGATGTGTTATGAAAATTTTCGGCAAATCTCACTTACAGGCACGTAACTAAGTCGTTCCGAACGAAGGAAACTTGCGTACATAGCGATCTTAGCTCTGTGTGCCGAGAAGCGTTGTTCCTCAATTTCCTTGATGTGTTATGAAAATTTTCGGCAAATCTCACTTACAGGCACGTAACTAAGTCGTTCCGAACGAAGGAAACTTGCGTACATAGCGATCTTAGCTCTGTGTGCCGAGAAGCGTTGTTCCTCAATTTCCTTGATGTGTTATGAAAATTTTCGGCAAATCTCACTTACAGGCACGTAACTAAGTCGTTCCGAACGAAGGAAACTTGCGTACATAGCGATCTTAGCTCTGTGTGCCGAGAAGCGTTGTTCCTCAATTTCCTTGATGTGTTATGAAAATTTTCGGCAAATCTCACTTACAGGCACGTAACTAAGTCGTTCCGAACGAAGGAAACTTGCGTACATAGCGATCTTAGCTCTGTGTGCCGAGAAGCGTTGTTCCTCAATTTCCTTGATGTGTTATGAAAATTTTCGGCAAATCTCACTTACAGGCACGTAACTAAGTCGTTCCGAACGAAGGAAACTTGCGTACATAGCGATCTTAGCTCTGTGTGCCGAGAAGCGTTGTTCCTCAATTTCCTTGATGTGTTATGAAAATTTTCGGCAAATCTCACTTACAGGCACGTAACTAAGTCGTTCCGAACGAAGGAAACTTGCGTACATAGCGATCTTAGCTCTGTGTGCCGAGAAGCGTTGTTCCTCAATTTCCTTGATGTGTTATGAAAATTTTCGGCAAATCTCACTTACAGGCACGTAACTAAGTCGTTCCGAACGAAGGAAACTTGCGTACATAGCGATCTTAGCTCTGTGTGCCGAGAAGCGTTGTTCCTCAATTTCCTTGATGTGTTATGAAAATTTTCGGCAAATCTCACTTACAGGCACGTAACTAAGTCGTTCCGAACGAAGGAAACTTGCGTACATAGCGATCTTAGCTCTGTGTGCCGAGAAGCGTTGTTCCTCAATTTCCTTGATGTGTTATGAAAATTTTCGGCAAATCTCACTTACAGGCACGTAACTAAGTCGTTCCGAACGAAGGAAACTTGCGTACATAGCGATCTTAGCTCTGTGTGCCGAGAAGCGTTGTTCCTCAATTTCCTTGATGTGTTATGAAAATTTTCGGCAAATCTCACTTACAGGCACGTAACTAAGTCGTTCCGAACGAAGGAAACTTGCGTACATAGCGATCTTAGCTCTGTGTGCCGAGAAGCGTTGTTCCTCAATTTCCTTGATGTGTTATGAAAATTTTCGGCAAATCTCACTTACAGGCACGTAACTAAGTCGTTCCGAACGAAGGAAACTTGCGTACATAGCGATCTTAGCTCTGTGTGCCGAGAAGCGTTGTTCCTCAATTTCCTTGATGTGTTATGAAAATTTTCGGCAAATCTCACTTACAGGCACGTAACTAAGTCGTTCCGAACGAAGGAAACTTGCGTACATAGCGATCTTAGCTCTGTGTGCCGAGAAGCGTTGTTCCTCAATTTCCTTGATGTGTTATGAAAATTTTCGGCAAATCTCACTTACAGGCACGTAACTAAGTCGTTCCGAACGAAGGAAACTTGCGTACATAGCGATCTTAGCTCTGTGTGCCGAGAAGCGTTGTTCCTCAATTTCCTTGATGTGTTATGAAAATTTTCGGCAAATCTCACTTACAGGCACGTAACTAAGTCGTTCCGAACGAAGGAAACTTGCGTACATAGCGATCTTAGCTCTGTGTGCCGAGAAGCGTTGTTCCTCAATTTCCTTGATGTGTTATGAAAATTTTCGGCAAATCTCACTTACAGGCACGTAACTAAGTCGTTCCGAACGAAGGAAACTTGCGTACATAGCGATCTTAGCTCTGTGTGCCGAGAAGCGTTGTTCCTCAATTTCCTTGATGTGTTATGAAAATTTTCGGCAAATCTCACTTACAGGCACGTAACTAAGTCGTTCCGAACGAAGGAAACTTGCGTACATAGCGATCTTAGCTCTGTGTGCCGAGAAGCGTTGTTCCTCAATTTCCTTGATGTGTTATGAAAATTTTCGGCAAATCTCACTTACAGGCACGTAACTAAGTCGTTCCGAACGAAGGAAACTTGCGTACATAGCGATCTTAGCTCTGTGTGCCGAGAAGCGTTGTTCCTCAATTTCCTTGATGTGTTATGAAAATTTTCGGCAAATCTCACTTACAGGCACGTAACTAAGTCGTTCCGAACGAAGGAAACTTGCGTACATAGCGATCTTAGCTCTGTGTGCCGAGAAGCGTTGTTCCTCAATTTCCTTGATGTGTTATGAAAATTTTCGGCAAATCTCACTTACAGGCACGTAACTAAGTCGTTCCGAACGAAGGAAACTTGCGTACATAGCGATCTTAGCTCTGTGTGCCGAGAAGCGTTGTTCCTCAATTTCCTTGATGTGTTATGAAAATTTTCGGCAAATCTCACTTACAGGCACGTAACTAAGTCGTTCCGAACGAAGGAAACTTGCGTACATAGCGATCTTAGCTCTGTGTGCCGAGAAGCGTTGTTCCTCAATTTCCTTGATGTGTTATGAAAATTTTCGGCAAATCTCACTTACAGGCACGTAACTAAGTCGTTCCGAACGAAGGAAACTTGCGTACATAGCGATCTTAGCTCTGTGTGCCGAGAAGCGTTGTTCCTCAATTTCCTTGATGTGTTATGAAAATTTTCGGCAAATCTCACTTACAGGCACGTAACTAAGTCGTTCCGAACGAAGGAAACTTGCGTACATAGCGATCTTAGCTCTGTGTGCCGAGAAGCGTTGTTCCTCAATTTCCTTGATGTGTTATGAAAATTTTCGGCAAATCTCACTTACAGGCACGTAACTAAGTCGTTCCGAACGAAGGAAACTTGCGTACATAGCGATCTTAGCTCTGTGTGCCGAGAAGCGTTGTTCCTCAATTTCCTTGATGTGTTATGAAAATTTTCGGCAAATCTCACTTACAGGCACGTAACTAAGTCGTTCCGAACGAAGGAAACTTGCGTACATAGCGATCTTAGCTCTGTGTGCCGAGAAGCGTTGTTCCTCAATTTCCTTGATGTGTTATGAAAATTTTCGGCAAATCTCACTTACAGGCACGTAACTAAGTCGTTCCGAACGAAGGAAACTTGCGTACATAGCGATCTTAGCTCTGTGTGCCGAGAAGCGTTGTTCCTCAATTTCCTTGATGTGTTATGAAAATTTTCGGCAAATCTCACTTACAGGCACGTAACTAAGTCGTTCCGAACGAAGGAAACTTGCGTACATAGCGATCTTAGCTCTGTGTGCCGAGAAGCGTTGTTCCTCAATTTCCTTGATGTGTTATGAAAATTTTCGGCAAATCTCACTTACAGGCACGTAACTAAGTCGTTCCGAACGAAGGAAACTTGCGTACATAGCGATCTTAGCTCTGTGTGCCGAGAAGCGTTGTTCCTCAATTTCCTTGATGTGTTATGAAAATTTTCGGCAAATCTCACTTACAGGCACGTAACTAAGTCGTTCCGAACGAAGGAAACTTGCGTACATAGCGATCTTAGCTCTGTGTGCCGAGAAGCGTTGTTCCTCAATTTCCTTGATGTGTTATGAAAATTTTCGGCAAATCTCACTTACAGGCACGTAACTAAGTCGTTCCGAACGAAGGAAACTTGCGTACATAGCGATCTTAGCTCTGTGTGCCGAGAAGCGTTGTTCCTCAATTTCCTTGATGTGTTATGAAAATTTTCGGCAAATCTCACTTACAGGCACGTAACTAAGTCGTTCCGAACGAAGGAAACTTGCGTACATAGCGATCTTAGCTCTGTGTGCCGAGAAGCGTTGTTCCTCAATTTCCTTGATGTGTTATGAAAATTTTCGGCAAATCTCACTTACAGGCACGTAACTAAGTCGTTCCGAACGAAGGAAACTTGCGTACATAGCGATCTTAGCTCTGTGTGCCGAGAAGCGTTGTTCCTCAATTTCCTTGATGTGTTATGAAAATTTTCGGCAAATCTCACTTACAGGCACGTAACTAAGTCGTTCCGAACGAAGGAAACTTGCGTACATAGCGATCTTAGCTCTGTGTGCCGAGAAGCGTTGTTCCTCAATTTCCTTGATGTGTTATGAAAATTTTCGGCAAATCTCACTTACAGGCACGTAACTAAGTCGTTCCGAACGAAGGAAACTTGCGTACATAGCGATCTTAGCTCTGTGTGCCGAGAAGCGTTGTTCCTCAATTTCCTTGATGTGTTATGAAAATTTTCGGCAAATCTCACTTACAGGCACGTAACTAAGTCGTTCCGAACGAAGGAAACTTGCGTACATAGCGATCTTAGCTCTGTGTGCCGAGAAGCGTTGTTCCTCAATTTCCTTGATGTGTTATGAAAATTTTCGGCAAATCTCACTTACAGGCACGTAACTAAGTCGTTCCGAACGAAGGAAACTTGCGTACATAGCGATCTTAGCTCTGTGTGCCGAGAAGCGTTGTTCCTCAATTTCCTTGATGTGTTATGAAAATTTTCGGCAAATCTCACTTACAGGCACGTAACTAAGTCGTTCCGAACGAAGGAAACTTGCGTACATAGCGATCTTAGCTCTGTGTGCCGAGAAGCGTTGTTCCTCAATTTCCTTGATGTGTTATGAAAATTTTCGGCAAATCTCACTTACAGGCACGTAACTAAGTCGTTCCGAACGAAGGAAACTTGCGTACATAGCGATCTTAGCTCTGTGTGCCGAGAAGCGTTGTTCCTCAATTTCCTTGATGTGTTATGAAAATTTTCGGCAAATCTCACTTACAGGCACGTAACTAAGTCGTTCCGAACGAAGGAAACTTGCGTACATAGCGATCTTAGCTCTGTGTGCCGAGAAGCGTTGTTCCTCAATTTCCTTGATGTGTTATGAAAATTTTCGGCAAATCTCACTTACAGGCACGTAACTAAGTCGTTCCGAACGAAGGAAACTTGCGTACATAGCGATCTTAGCTCTGTGTGCCGAGAAGCGTTGTTCCTCAATTTCCTTGATGTGTTATGAAAATTTTCGGCAAATCTCACTTACAGGCACGTAACTAAGTCGTTCCGAACGAAGGAAACTTGCGTACATAGCGATCTTAGCTCTGTGTGCCGAGAAGCGTTGTTCCTCAATTTCCTTGATGTGTTATGAAAATTTTCGGCAAATCTCACTTACAGGCACGTAACTAAGTCGTTCCGAACGAAGGAAACTTGCGTACATAGCGATCTTAGCTCTGTGTGCCGAGAAGCGTTGTTCCTCAATTTCCTTGATGTGTTATGAAAATTTTCGGCAAATCTCACTTACAGGCACGTAACTAAGTCGTTCCGAACGAAGGAAACTTGCGTACATAGCGATCTTAGCTCTGTGTGCCGAGAAGCGTTGTTCCTCAATTTCCTTGATGTGTTATGAAAATTTTCGGCAAATCTCACTTACAGGCACGTAACTAAGTCGTTCCGAACGAAGGAAACTTGCGTACATAGCGATCTTAGCTCTGTGTGCCGAGAAGCGTTGTTCCTCAATTTCCTTGATGTGTTATGAAAATTTTCGGCAAATCTCACTTACAGGCACGTAACTAAGTCGTTCCGAACGAAGGAAACTTGCGTACATAGCGATCTTAGCTCTGTGTGCCGAGAAGCGTTGTTCCTCAATTTCCTTGATGTGTTATGAAAATTTTCGGCAAATCTCACTTACAGGCACGTAACTAAGTCGTTCCGAACGAAGGAAACTTGCGTACATAGCGATCTTAGCTCTGTGTGCCGAGAAGCGTTGTTCCTCAATTTCCTTGATGTGTTATGAAAATTTTCGGCAAATCTCACTTACAGGCACGTAACTAAGTCGTTCCGAACGAAGGAAACTTGCGTACATAGCGATCTTAGCTCTGTGTGCCGAGAAGCGTTGTTCCTCAATTTCCTTGATGTGTTATGAAAATTTTCGGCAAATCTCACTTACAGGCACGTAACTAAGTCGTTCCGAACGAAGGAAACTTGCGTACATAGCGATCTTAGCTCTGTGTGCCGAGAAGCGTTGTTCCTCAATTTCCTTGATGTGTTATGAAAATTTTCGGCAAATCTCACTTACAGGCACGTAACTAAGTCGTTCCGAACGAAGGAAACTTGCGTACATAGCGATCTTAGCTCTGTGTGCCGAGAAGCGTTGTTCCTCAATTTCCTTGATGTGTTATGAAAATTTTCGGCAAATCTCACTTACAGGCACGTAACTAAGTCGTTCCGAACGAAGGAAACTTGCGTACATAGCGATCTTAGCTCTGTGTGCCGAGAAGCGTTGTTCCTCAATTTCCTTGATGTGTTATGAAAATTTTCGGCAAATCTCACTTACAGGCACGTAACTAAGTCGTTCCGAACGAAGGAAACTTGCGTACATAGCGATCTTAGCTCTGTGTGCCGAGAAGCGTTGTTCCTCAATTTCCTTGATGTGTTATGAAAATTTTCGGCAAATCTCACTTACAGGCACGTAACTAAGTCGTTCCGAACGAAGGAAACTTGCGTACATAGCGATCTTAGCTCTGTGTGCCGAGAAGCGTTGTTCCTCAATTTCCTTGATGTGTTATGAAAATTTTCGGCAAATCTCACTTACAGGCACGTAACTAAGTCGTTCCGAACGAAGGAAACTTGCGTACATAGCGATCTTAGCTCTGTGTGCCGAGAAGCGTTGTTCCTCAATTTCCTTGATGTGTTATGAAAATTTTCGGCAAATCTCACTTACAGGCACGTAACTAAGTCGTTCCGAACGAAGGAAACTTGCGTACATAGCGATCTTAGCTCTGTGTGCCGAGAAGCGTTGTTCCTCAATTTCCTTGATGTGTTATGAAAATTTTCGGCAAATCTCACTTACAGGCACGTAACTAAGTCGTTCCGAACGAAGGAAACTTGCGTACATAGCGATCTTAGCTCTGTGTGCCGAGAAGCGTTGTTCCTCAATTTCCTTGATGTGTTATGAAAATTTTCGGCAAATCTCACTTACAGGCACGTAACTAAGTCGTTCCGAACGAAGGAAACTTGCGTACATAGCGATCTTAGCTCTGTGTGCCGAGAAGCGTTGTTCCTCAATTTCCTTGATGTGTTATGAAAATTTTCGGCAAATCTCACTTACAGGCACGTAACTAAGTCGTTCCGAACGAAGGAAACTTGCGTACATAGCGATCTTAGCTCTGTGTGCCGAGAAGCGTTGTTCCTCAATTTCCTTGATGTGTTATGAAAATTTTCGGCAAATCTCACTTACAGGCACGTAACTAAGTCGTTCCGAACGAAGGAAACTTGCGTACATAGCGATCTTAGCTCTGTGTGCCGAGAAGCGTTGTTCCTCAATTTCCTTGATGTGTTATGAAAATTTTCGGCAAATCTCACTTACAGGCACGTAACTAAGTCGTTCCGAACGAAGGAAACTTGCGTACATAGCGATCTTAGCTCTGTGTGCCGAGAAGCGTTGTTCCTCAATTTCCTTGATGTGTTATGAAAATTTTCGGCAAATCTCACTTACAGGCACGTAACTAAGTCGTTCCGAACGAAGGAAACTTGCGTACATAGCGATCTTAGCTCTGTGTGCCGAGAAGCGTTGTTCCTCAATTTCCTTGATGTGTTATGAAAATTTTCGGCAAATCTCACTTACAGGCACGTAACTAAGTCGTTCCGAACGAAGGAAACTTGCGTACATAGCGATCTTAGCTCTGTGTGCCGAGAAGCGTTGTTCCTCAATTTCCTTGATGTGTTATGAAAATTTTCGGCAAATCTCACTTACAGGCACGTAACTAAGTCGTTCCGAACGAAGGAAACTTGCGTACATAGCGATCTTAGCTCTGTGTGCCGAGAAGCGTTGTTCCTCAATTTCCTTGATGTGTTATGAAAATTTTCGGCAAATCTCACTTACAGGCACGTAACTAAGTCGTTCCGAACGAAGGAAACTTGCGTACATAGCGATCTTAGCTCTGTGTGCCGAGAAGCGTTGTTCCTCAATTTCCTTGATGTGTTATGAAAATTTTCGGCAAATCTCACTTACAGGCACGTAACTAAGTCGTTCCGAACGAAGGAAACTTGCGTACATAGCGATCTTAGCTCTGTGTGCCGAGAAGCGTTGTTCCTCAATTTCCTTGATGTGTTATGAAAATTTTCGGCAAATCTCACTTACAGGCACGTAACTAAGTCGTTCCGAACGAAGGAAACTTGCGTACATAGCGATCTTAGCTCTGTGTGCCGAGAAGCGTTGTTCCTCAATTTCCTTGATGTGTTATGAAAATTTTCGGCAAATCTCACTTACAGGCACGTAACTAAGTCGTTCCGAACGAAGGAAACTTGCGTACATAGCGATCTTAGCTCTGTGTGCCGAGAAGCGTTGTTCCTCAATTTCCTTGATGTGTTATGAAAATTTTCGGCAAATCTCACTTACAGGCACGTAACTAAGTCGTTCCGAACGAAGGAAACTTGCGTACATAGCGATCTTAGCTCTGTGTGCCGAGAAGCGTTGTTCCTCAATTTCCTTGATGTGTTATGAAAATTTTCGGCAAATCTCACTTACAGGCACGTAACTAAGTCGTTCCGAACGAAGGAAACTTGCGTACATAGCGATCTTAGCTCTGTGTGCCGAGAAGCGTTGTTCCTCAATTTCCTTGATGTGTTATGAAAATTTTCGGCAAATCTCACTTACAGGCACGTAACTAAGTCGTTCCGAACGAAGGAAACTTGCGTACATAGCGATCTTAGCTCTGTGTGCCGAGAAGCGTTGTTCCTCAATTTCCTTGATGTGTTATGAAAATTTTCGGCAAATCTCGCTTACAGGCACGTAACTAAGTCGTTCCGAACGAAGGAAACTTGCGTACATAGCGATCTTAGCTCTGTGTGCCGAGAAGCGTTGTTCCTCAATTTCCTTGATGTGTTATGAAAATTTTCGGCAAATCTCACTTACAGGCACGTAACTAAGTCGTTCCGAACGAAGGAAACTTGCGTACATAGCGATCTTAGCTCTGTGTGCCGAGAAGCGTTGTTCCTCAATTTCCTTGATGTGTTATGAAAATTTTCGGCAAATCTCACTTACAGGCACGTAACTAAGTCGTTCCGAACGAAGGAAACTTGCGTACATAGCGATCTTAGCTCTGTGTGCCGAGAAGCGTTGTTCCTCAATTTCCTTGATGTGTTATGAAAATTTTCGGCAAATCTCACTTACAGGCACGTAACTAAGTCGTTCCGAACGAAGGAAACTTGCGTACATAGCGATCTTAGCTCTGTGTGCCGAGAAGCGTTGTTCCTCAATTTCCTTGATGTGTTATGAAAATTTTCGGCAAATCTCACTTACAGGCACGTAACTAAGTCGTTCCGAACGAAGGAAACTTGCGTACATAGCGATCTTAGCTCTGTGTGCCGAGAAGCGTTGTTCCTCAATTTCCTTGATGTGTTATGAAAATTTTCGGCAAATCTCACTTACAGGCACGTAACTAAGTCGTTCCGAACGAAGGAAACTTGCGTACATAGCGATCTTAGCTCTGTGTGCCGAGAAGCGTTGTTCCTCAATTTCCTTGATGTGTTATGAAAATTTTCGGCAAATCTCACTTACAGGCACGTAACTAAGTCGTTCCGAACGAAGGAAACTTGCGTACATAGCGATCTTAGCTCTGTGTGCCGAGAAGCGTTGTTCCTCAATTTCCTTGATGTGTTATGAAAATTTTCGGCAAATCTCACTTACAGGCACGTAACTAAGTCGTTCCGAACGAAGGAAACTTGCGTACATAGCGATCTTAGCTCTGTGTGCCGAGAAGCGTTGTTCCTCAATTTCCTTGATGTGTTATGAAAATTTTCGGCAAATCTCACTTACAGGCACGTAACTAAGTCGTTCCGAACGAAGGAAACTTGCGTACATAGCGATCTTAGCTCTGTGTGCCGAGAAGCGTTGTTCCTCAATTTCCTTGATGTGTTATGAAAATTTTCGGCAAATCTCACTTACAGGCACGTAACTAAGTCGTTCCGAACGAAGGAAACTTGCGTACATAGCGATCTTAGCTCTGTGTGCCGAGAAGCGTTGTTCCTCAATTTCCTTGATGTGTTATGAAAATTTTCGGCAAATCTCACTTACAGGCACGTAACTAAGTCGTTCCGAACGAAGGAAACTTGCGTACATAGCGATCTTAGCTCTGTGTGCCGAGAAGCGTTGTTCCTCAATTTCCTTGATGTGTTATGAAAATTTTCGGCAAATCTCACTTACAGGCACGTAACTAAGTCGTTCCGAACGAAGGAAACTTGCGTACATAGCGATCTTAGCTCTGTGTGCCGAGAAGCGTTGTTCCTCAATTTCCTTGATGTGTTATGAAAATTTTCGGCAAATCTCACTTACAGGCACGTAACTAAGTCGTTCCGAACGAAGGAAACTTGCGTACATAGCGATCTTAGCTCTGTGTGCCGAGAAGCGTTGTTCCTCAATTTCCTTGATGTGTTATGAAAATTTTCGGCAAATCTCACTTACAGGCACGTAACTAAGTCGTTCCGAACGAAGGAAACTTGCGTACATAGCGATCTTAGCTCTGTGTGCCGAGAAGCGTTGTTCCTCAATTTCCTTGATGTGTTATGAAAATTTTCGGCAAATCTCACTTACAGGCACGTAACTAAGTCGTTCCGAACGAAGGAAACTTGCGTACATAGCGATCTTAGCTCTGTGTGCCGAGAAGCGTTGTTCCTCAATTTCCTTGATGTGTTATGAAAATTTTCGGCAAATCTCACTTACAGGCACGTAACTAAGTCGTTCCGAACGAAGGAAACTTGCGTACATAGCGATCTTAGCTCTGTGTGCCGAGAAGCGTTGTTCCTCAATTTCCTTGATGTGTTATGAAAATTTTCGGCAAATCTCACTTACAGGCACGTAACTAAGTCGTTCCGAACGAAGGAAACTTGCGTACATAGCGATCTTAGCTCTGTGTGCCGAGAAGCGTTGTTCCTCAATTTCCTTGATGTGTTATGAAAATTTTCGGCAAATCTCACTTACAGGCACGTAACTAAGTCGTTCCGAACGAAGGAAACTTGCGTACATAGCGATCTTAGCTCTGTGTGCCGAGAAGCGTTGTTCCTCAATTTCCTTGATGTGTTATGAAAATTTTCGGCAAATCTCACTTACAGGCACGTAACTAAGTCGTTCCGAACGAAGGAAACTTGCGTACATAGCGATCTTAGCTCTGTGTGCCGAGAAGCGTTGTTCCTCAATTTCCTTGATGTGTTATGAAAATTTTCGGCAAATCTCACTTACAGGCACGTAACTAAGTCGTTCCGAACGAAGGAAACTTGCGTACATAGCGATCTTAGCTCTGTGTGCCGAGAAGCGTTGTTCCTCAATTTCCTTGATGTGTTATGAAAATTTTCGGCAAATCTCACTTACAGGCACGTAACTAAGTCGTTCCGAACGAAGGAAACTTGCGTACATAGCGATCTTAGCTCTGTGTGCCGAGAAGCGTTGTTCCTCAATTTCCTTGATGTGTTATGAAAATTTTCGGCAAATCTCACTTACAGGCACGTAACTAAGTCGTTCCGAACGAAGGAAACTTGCGTACATAGCGATCTTAGCTCTGTGTGCCGAGAAGCGTTGTTCCTCAATTTCCTTGATGTGTTATGAAAATTTTCGGCAAATCTCACTTACAGGCACGTAACTAAGTCGTTCCGAACGAAGGAAACTTGCGTACATAGCGATCTTAGCTCTGTGTGCCGAGAAGCGTTGTTCCTCAATTTCCTTGATGTGTTATGAAAATTTTCGGCAAATCTCACTTACAGGCACGTAACTAAGTCGTTCCGAACGAAGGAAACTTGCGTACATAGCGATCTTAGCTCTGTGTGCCGAGAAGCGTTGTTCCTCAATTTCCTTGATGTGTTATGAAAATTTTCGGCAAATCTCACTTACAGGCACGTAACTAAGTCGTTCCGAACGAAGGAAACTTGCGTACATAGCGATCTTAGCTCTGTGTGCCGAGAAGCGTTGTTCCTCAATTTCCTTGATGTGTTATGAAAATTTTCGGCAAATCTCACTTACAGGCACGTAACTAAGTCGTTCCGAACGAAGGAAACTTGCGTACATAGCGATCTTAGCTCTGTGTGCCGAGAAGCGTTGTTCCTCAATTTCCTTGATGTGTTATGAAAATTTTCGGCAAATCTCACTTACAGGCACGTAACTAAGTCGTTCCGAACGAAGGAAACTTGCGTACATAGCGATCTTAGCTCTGTGTGCCGAGAAGCGTTGTTCCTCAATTTCCTTGATGTGTTATGAAAATTTTCGGCAAATCTCACTTACAGGCACGTAACTAAGTCGTTCCGAACGAAGGAAACTTGCGTACATAGCGATCTTAGCTCTGTGTGCCGAGAAGCGTTGTTCCTCAATTTCCTTGATGTGTTATGAAAATTTTCGGCAAATCTCACTTACAGGCACGTAACTAAGTCGTTCCGAACGAAGGAAACTTGCGTACATAGCGATCTTAGCTCTGTGTGCCGAGAAGCGTTGTTCCTCAATTTCCTTGATGTGTTATGAAAATTTTCGGCAAATCTCACTTACAGGCACGTAACTAAGTCGTTCCGAACGAAGGAAACTTGCGTACATAGCGATCTTAGCTCTGTGTGCCGAGAAGCGTTGTTCCTCAATTTCCTTGATGTGTTATGAAAATTTTCGGCAAATCTCACTTACAGGCACGTAACTAAGTCGTTCCGAACGAAGGAAACTTGCGTACATAGCGATCTTAGCTCTGTGTGCCGAGAAGCGTTGTTCCTCAATTTCCTTGATGTGTTATGAAAATTTTCGGCAAATCTCACTTACAGGCACGTAACTAAGTCGTTCCGAACGAAGGAAACTTGCGTACATAGCGATCTTAGCTCTGTGTGCCGAGAAGCGTTGTTCCTCAATTTCCTTGATGTGTTATGAAAATTTTCGGCAAATCTCACTTACAGGCACGTAACTAAGTCGTTCCGAACGAAGGAAACTTGCGTACATAGCGATCTTAGCTCTGTGTGCCGAGAAGCGTTGTTCCTCAATTTCCTTGATGTGTTATGAAAATTTTCGGCAAATCTCACTTACAGGCACGTAACTAAGTCGTTCCGAACGAAGGAAACTTGCGTACATAGCGATCTTAGCTCTGTGTGCCGAGAAGCGTTGTTCCTCAATTTCCTTGATGTGTTATGAAAATTTTCGGCAAATCTCACTTACAGGCACGTAACTAAGTCGTTCCGAACGAAGGAAACTTGCGTACATAGCGATCTTAGCTCTGTGTGCCGAGAAGCGTTGTTCCTCAATTTCCTTGATGTGTTATGAAAATTTTCGGCAAATCTCACTTACAGGCACGTAACTAAGTCGTTCCGAACGAAGGAAACTTGCGTACATAGCGATCTTAGCTCTGTGTGCCGAGAAGCGTTGTTCCTCAATTTCCTTGATGTGTTATGAAAATTTTCGGCAAATCTCACTTACAGGCACGTAACTAAGTCGTTCCGAACGAAGGAAACTTGCGTACATAGCGATCTTAGCTCTGTGTGCCGAGAAGCGTTGTTCCTCAATTTCCTTGATGTGTTATGAAAATTTTCGGCAAATCTCGCTTACAGGCACGTAACTAAGTCGTTCCGAACGAAGGAAACTTGCGTACATAGCGATCTTAGCTCTGTGTGCCGAGAAGCGTTGTTCCTCAATTTCCTTGATGTGTTATGAAAATTTTCGGCAAATCTCACTTACAGGCACGTAACTAAGTCGTTCCGAACGAAGGAAACTTGCGTACATAGCGATCTTAGCTCTGTGTGCCGAGAAGCGTTGTTCCTCAATTTCCTTGATGTGTTATGAAAATTTTCGGCAAATCTCACTTACAGGCACGTAACTAAGTCGTTCCGAACGAAGGAAACTTGCGTACATAGCGATCTTAGCTCTGTGTGCCGAGAAGCGTTGTTCCTCAATTTCCTTGATGTGTTATGAAAATTTTCGGCAAATCTCACTTACAGGCACGTAACTAAGTCGTTCCGAACGAAGGAAACTTGCGTACATAGCGATCTTAGCTCTGTGTGCCGAGAAGCGTTGTTCCTCAATTTCCTTGATGTGTTATGAAAATTTTCGGCAAATCTCACTTACAGGCACGTAACTAAGTCGTTCCGAACGAAGGAAACTTGCGTACATAGCGATCTTAGCTCTGTGTGCCGAGAAGCGTTGTTCCTCAATTTCCTTGATGTGTTATGAAAATTTTCGGCAAATCTCACTTACAGGCACGTAACTAAGTCGTTCCGAACGAAGGAAACTTGCGTACATAGCGATCTTAGCTCTGTGTGCCGAGAAGCGTTGTTCCTCAATTTCCTTGATGTGTTATGAAAATTTTCGGCAAATCTCACTTACAGGCACGTAACTAAGTCGTTCCGAACGAAGGAAACTTGCGTACATAGCGATCTTAGCTCTGTGTGCCGAGAAGCGTTGTTCCTCAATTTCCTTGATGTGTTATGAAAATTTTCGGCAAATCTCACTTACAGGCACGTAACTAAGTCGTTCCGAACGAAGGAAACTTGCGTACATAGCGATCTTAGCTCTGTGTGCCGAGAAGCGTTGTTCCTCAATTTCCTTGATGTGTTATGAAAATTTTCGGCAAATCTCACTTACAGGCACGTAACTAAGTCGTTCCGAACGAAGGAAACTTGCGTACATAGCGATCTTAGCTCTGTGTGCCGAGAAGCGTTGTTCCTCAATTTCCTTGATGTGTTATGAAAATTTTCGGCAAATCTCACTTACAGGCACGTAACTAAGTCGTTCCGAACGAAGGAAACTTGCGTACATAGCGATCTTAGCTCTGTGTGCCGAGAAGCGTTGTTCCTCAATTTCCTTGATGTGTTATGAAAATTTTCGGCAAATCTCACTTACAGGCACGTAACTAAGTCGTTCCGAACGAAGGAAACTTGCGTACATAGCGATCTTAGCTCTGTGTGCCGAGAAGCGTTGTTCCTCAATTTCCTTGATGTGTTATGAAAATTTTCGGCAAATCTCACTTACAGGCACGTAACTAAGTCGTTCCGAACGAAGGAAACTTGCGTACATAGCGATCTTAGCTCTGTGTGCCGAGAAGCGTTGTTCCTCAATTTCCTTGATGTGTTATGAAAATTTTCGGCAAATCTCACTTACAGGCACGTAACTAAGTCGTTCCGAACGAAGGAAACTTGCGTACATAGCGATCTTAGCTCTGTGTGCCGAGAAGCGTTGTTCCTCAATTTCCTTGATGTGTTATGAAAATTTTCGGCAAATCTCACTTACAGGCACGTAACTAAGTCGTTCCGAACGAAGGAAACTTGCGTACATAGCGATCTTAGCTCTGTGTGCCGAGAAGCGTTGTTCCTCAATTTCCTTGATGTGTTATGAAAATTTTCGGCAAATCTCACTTACAGGCACGTAACTAAGTCGTTCCGAACGAAGGAAACTTGCGTACATAGCGATCTTAGCTCTGTGTGCCGAGAAGCGTTGTTCCTCAATTTCCTTGATGTGTTATGAAAATTTTCGGCAAATCTCACTTACAGGCACGTAACTAAGTCGTTCCGAACGAAGGAAACTTGCGTACATAGCGATCTTAGCTCTGTGTGCCGAGAAGCGTTGTTCCTCAATTTCCTTGATGTGTTATGAAAATTTTCGGCAAATCTCACTTACAGGCACGTAACTAAGTCGTTCCGAACGAAGGAAACTTGCGTACATAGCGATCTTAGCTCTGTGTGCCGAGAAGCGTTGTTCCTCAATTTCCTTGATGTGTTATGAAAATTTTCGGCAAATCTCACTTACAGGCACGTAACTAAGTCGTTCCGAACGAAGGAAACTTGCGTACATAGCGATCTTAGCTCTGTGTGCCGAGAAGCGTTGTTCCTCAATTTCCTTGATGTGTTATGAAAATTTTCGGCAAATCTCGCTTACAGGCACGTAACTAAGTCGTTCCGAACGAAGGAAACTTGCGTACATAGCGATCTTAGCTCTGTGTGCCGAGAAGCGTTGTTCCTCAATTTCCTTGATGTGTTATGAAAATTTTCGGCAAATCTCACTTACAGGCACGTAACTAAGTCGTTCCGAACGAAGGAAACTTGCGTACATAGCGATCTTAGCTCTGTGTGCCGAGAAGCGTTGTTCCTCAATTTCCTTGATGTGTTATGAAAATTTTCGGCAAATCTCACTTACAGGCACGTAACTAAGTCGTTCCGAACGAAGGAAACTTGCGTACATAGCGATCTTAGCTCTGTGTGCCGAGAAGCGTTGTTCCTCAATTTCCTTGATGTGTTATGAAAATTTTCGGCAAATCTCACTTACAGGCACGTAACTAAGTCGTTCCGAACGAAGGAAACTTGCGTACATAGCGATCTTAGCTCTGTGTGCCGAGAAGCGTTGTTCCTCAATTTCCTTGATGTGTTATGAAAATTTTCGGCAAATCTCACTTACAGGCACGTAACTAAGTCGTTCCGAACGAAGGAAACTTGCGTACATAGCGATCTTAGCTCTGTGTGCCGAGAAGCGTTGTTCCTCAATTTCCTTGATGTGTTATGAAAATTTTCGGCAAATCTCACTTACAGGCACGTAACTAAGTCGTTCCGAACGAAGGAAACTTGCGTACATAGCGATCTTAGCTCTGTGTGCCGAGAAGCGTTGTTCCTCAATTTCCTTGATGTGTTATGAAAATTTTCGGCAAATCTCACTTACAGGCACGTAACTAAGTCGTTCCGAACGAAGGAAACTTGCGTACATAGCGATCTTAGCTCTGTGAGCCGAGAAGCGTTGTTCCTCAATTTCCTTGA
>JAXRKO010000594.1:0-33851 GCA_037039905.1 Formica aserva | reverse complement strand
AAATTTAAAATAGGATTGTAATGTCGCGAGCTCTCGTAATACATTATATTTAATCGGTGCGACGATTCCCGTCCGAGAGAAGCGAGTATTGCGGTTCCGTCGTACATAGGTTTTTCTCCGCGACCAAAAGTACTAAAATTATATACAACTATCGCGATATTGTCAGCGGCGAGATAACGTTGGAAGCGTTCGATTTCGCGAATCCCGCAACCCTCTTCAGGTATCGTAACACCGACATCCCGTGTTAATTGTAACGCGAGTTCCCGTTGAAGCGGGGATCGTGTGCATCTTACATCATTCCATTTTTCATGCAATTCTCCCGTACGTAAATTACCGCGTTCGCAATAAATTTTCGCTACAACAAGAGCCCGGGGAAAACATAAATTATCGGAATTTTTTATTGTTAGTATCGAACGCTTCGCAATATCTTCGCGTGTTAATTTCACACGTCCCCGCCCTGAAGGAACCGTAACGTTAAAAACTCGAATATCGAAGCGTTCCGCAATATCGAGACCTCCCGCGCTCTGCGCTACCGAACTCACAATTCCCCAAATATCTTCATACGTCAAGTCACGCGCAGGACGAAAAGATAATCCGGCAGGACCGTGAGATAAATCCGCAGAATGAAAAGACAACCCCACATAATCACCAGGTTCGCATGAATTTACCGCATACGCGTGAATTTCACGGAACGCGTTTTCTAACAAATGATAAATATCACCGCCTTCAAGCAACGGTCGAATCGCGAAACTCGCTTCTCTTCCGATTATGCCGAATCTCCGGAACCGTCGTGTACTTTCCGCTAATAAATCTATATAGTTAAAATTAATATGTCCAACCTGAAGAGGCTGTTGTTGATGATACTGTTGTTGTCGTTGTTGTTCCGCTTCTTCGGCCTCTTCTGTCTCCGGCGAAGGATTACAGCTATCTTCAGCGGCGACTTCCTCTTCATTTTCCTCCTCCGCTGTTGCTTCCTCGTTATTATGAGGCTGCGACTTTTGTTCTACATGAGCCGCTTCTTTATTTCGCCCACCACCTCTCTGCACTGTCAAAAGCAAAAAAACTATAAATAAAATAAGAATTATAACTAAATTATTTTTATTTACTTAAAATTTTGGCTCACCTGGTGCTAACGTAATATCAGCCTCACGAGAATTTTCATCAAATCGGGTTTTTCCTATAATTTAATATTTTATCAATAATGATAAATTTTTATAAAAATTAATATTTTATTTTTAAACAAAACTTACGTGTAGAACTCGTTTCAAGCTCTTCTTCATTCCTGCGTTTTCGTGTCTGAGTGCGAGCCTCTTGTACGCTATTCGCCTGGGTGGTCCGATCTACAGATTATGATAAATTTGTAAATTTAAATTAAATTAATCAAAGTCTCTCGTATTCGATTACATTACACTCTCCCTAATATAAATAAAACATTTTGCTTACCATTTAAGAGGTTTTCTCGATGTTTAGATAACAGGAATTTTATAAGATCTCCTGCATCCTCCTCCTCATGTTCGAATGTCTCCCGTATTTCTATTATTTCACCCGCGATATGCAACAATTCAGCATAATCGGCGAAATAACCTAGTCTGTATAACACTGCTAGTACAGTGTTCGAGCAGGCCCACGCAAAAGACCGAAAAACAGCGTAATTGATTTCCGACGACTCATCCCATAACGCGGATAAATATCGTTCCCTGTTTAACGTAGGCGACAAATTTGAGCCTATAATTATGCATTTGCATAATACTTCTTTGAGTCCAGGCATTTTTATCAACGCTCACTCACGATATCACTTTTCACGATAAATATAACACTTTTCGCGGAAAGACACGCGTTGCTTCGATCGATGGCGAATTCGGAAATAATTTTTCTACTACACCACGATGCATTTATTTACTCGTATCCCCTCTTTTTTTCCAAGAAGGTATACCCCCGAAAGAGTTAAAATTTCTCCTTTCTTCCGAGAAAAAACGGACAAAAAGAAAAATAGTTTCTTATTTTTATTACGATATGCAGGCATTGCATGCAATAGTTTTATTGCTTAGGTGTTTTTATTATAGAGGTGTCAAAGTAAAGTCTTTGTTGTGAAAATCTTTTAAAATTTTCGTAGAAGGGCTAGGATTATGTCGATTAGAAATTCGTTCTTTATAACATTTTTCTCTTAACAATATAAGCTATAAAAATTTATTATACGGCTGCTAAGCTTTTATCTACGTTTTGTAACATATTGTAATTGTATTTAGAGAAAAATTTTAGAGAAAAATTTTTCCTTGTAACGAATCTAATTTCTAGATGTTTCTAGATGTTTTCACGTAATTTTTAGCGTGATGAACAAGTTTGAACGTGAAAAATCATGATTTTTCCTGTTATTTGACTGTCTGCGCAAACTTTTCCCCCCACTTTTCTTTATATTTCGATATATAAGCAGCACGAGAAGATGCGAATTCTTATTCATTTGAGTTTGCTCGTACGAAAATCTTCCTTTCGGCTTCGATACAAGAATTTGTCGTTGTTGTGACTAGTATTCAACTCGGTTTTATTCAAAAGTGATAACAATGGCTGCCACGAAAGAAGTTTCCAGTGATCAGAAGAATCTAGCCGATTTTGTTAAATCTACACACGTTTGCGATATTAGCAAATCGGACAACAAGATCGACATCGATAGAAGAAACGAACAGCGTTATTTATTACTATCGACAACGTATGGTCTTAATTCATCCTGCACTAAGAAGTTACATGTGGGGTTGCAAGCGACAAACGACGATTGCTTCGTGCCGATTGTTAAATTAACTGGCAATTATATCGATGGAATTTGCTTCGATATTGACAGCTGGCAGCAGTTTCAAATCAGCATGGAACAGATGAGACTGTACTTGAGCGAAAATCAAAAAACTAGGCCGAGTCCGATTATCATCAACAATATTTCCATCGGATTCACCACCGCTTACGGGTCGAGGGCTGTGATAGTGACTTACAAGGAAAATGCAGAACAATCTGCGAGTAATGGTGAAGCGGAGGAGCAAGCGCAGCCGCCTTTGAAGAAGCGAAAAACGCAGAACATCGCTATCGTGATGCAGAAAGCTACTTTCCTAGGCCTGGAAAATATTGCGAGATGTGTGGATGCACATCTGTCTCAGCTAGTTTGCATCGCCGACACCGTCAACACCTGTGCCAATTACTTAATAAACGAGATAGAATTAAAACTCCCATCAGCTTACATAGATCGTGAAATTATAAAGCTCATAGTTATCGGTAATTTTCAAGAAATTGAACGCAATGTACAAACGCAAATAAAGGATTTAACATTTTTAGATGTATATTTCAATATTGTATTCGAAGAATTACTTTCACTAGGATTTAATGAAATCGTGCGTATAATTTTAAAACGCAATTGTTAATTTTATAAAAATAAAAAATAAAAAATAAAAAATTATTGTCAATAAATATGAAGTTTTTCAACCTTAAAAATCACAGCGTATTTTTTCCTTTACCCCTCTCTAATATTTCCTTTACTTCTTTACTAC
Source organism: Formica aserva (assembly GCA_037039905.1). Taxonomy (NCBI): domain Eukaryota; kingdom Metazoa; phylum Arthropoda; class Insecta; order Hymenoptera; family Formicidae; genus Formica; species Formica aserva. Next base: position 30,324 of record JAXRKO010000594.1, on the reverse strand, counting down.
ACGCATAGAACATTCCATCAAAATAATATCAAATGTTAGTTGAACGCTAAACGAGCATCTTATTTCTAACATAAGCACACACAGAGCACCGCTTATAAGCTCGTAAGCAGCGGTGCTCGAAAAACACCGGTACGAGCACATCCCCGCGAATACGCTTACTCGCGGCGTTCCCGCGGCTGCTTAGTAGCTAATCGGCCGCGGTGCTTTCCGCTCGTTCACGTACCGGGAAACGCTAGCGCGAGCATGCGGCCGCCGCGGTGGGGCCCCCGGAGCGCGGATAAGCTTATTACTCAACACATACCTACGATAAATATTGAAAATATTCGATGATTTTTTATTTATGAGTGCGAACGTAATCGGCAAATCGTTCATTTCGCATAATGGATGTACGGTGGAAACATCCTTGGACGTCGATCGTCTGTGGACCTACGGGATGTGGAAAAACAATTTTCGTGAAAACGTTTCTTCGCCATTTATCCGTCATGTCAGATGTTCGATTCGAGAGAATTTTATTTTATTACGCAGAGTGGCAAGATGCGTATCAGCGTTTACAATGCGCCGCGAGTGAAAAAGAAGAAGAGAAAAAAACACAAAAGACCGGTTACGTTAATAACGCATTGATAAAATCGAAGAAAAATATAATCGAATTTCGCGAGGGATTACCCCGCCCGGAAGATTATTCCAGCGATCCGCTCTCGCCAAAATTAATAATAATTGACGATCTTATGAGGGAATCGTCGTCGTGCGACGCTATCGTAGATCTGTTTACCAAAGGAAGTCATCATAAAAATCTCAGTGTTATACTCATCTCGCAAAATCTCTTTCATCAAGGGCGCGGACAGCGCGACATATCTCTCAACGCGAATTACATAGTAGTTTTCAAAAATCCGCGCGATCGCGCTCAAATTCGCCATCTAGCACGTCAAGTATATCCCGATGATCCAAAGTTTATGGAAGAAGCGTACTACGACGCTACATCGAGTCCACACGGGTATTTATTGCTTGATTTGAAACAATCGACTCCAGACGAATATCGCTTTCGCACGTGCATCTTTCCCGACGATACTCGGCATTACGCATACATACCGCGTAGATCGAACAATAGAAGTGGGGGCGTATAAAAGGGTAAAATTCGTGTTCGCAACTTGTCAGTCGTGCGCTTACAGCGTAATGGTGAAAAAAGAAGAACCTGTTAAAAAGTTGATGACATCGAATAGAGCAATAAAGAATGCTAGGCGGTCTATCGGTGAAAGAAACTTATGCCTTTTAAAAACCTTGTGTCATTTGAAAAAAAATCAAAGAACCGTATTCTTGCGAGCCGCCGACAATAAGCTCATAAAGTGCATTCAAGAGTGCATTTTCAATACGCTAAAGGGTAACGTACCGCTTTGTTGTAGCGATAAAAAGCGATTAGCCAAACATAAAACGGTCCTACGGCGTGTTGCGGCAAAACAAGGTAATTGGAAGATTAAAAGAAAACTGTTAGTACAGAGAGGTGGATTTTTACCCTATCTTATTGGACCTTTACTAGGGGCTATATTATCCCGGTTTATCGGCGAATGAAAGAGAAAAATACAATCCTATACATCCCATACATTCTCCGTATAGGAAAAATAATAAAAATAATAAAAAAGGAAAGTGCTAACACCTGTACTTTGAACAATGGAGAGGGCTAAGAAAATGGTTTTGATATCTACCGAAAATCTTGAGAGAATGCAGCGAATGCAACAGCAACCGGAAATGGCATCTATTACGATGACTGATAATTCGCCGAAGAAAAATACGGAAATATCAAGTGCGGAAAATGTAAATAATAATAATTCAGTACGAACACCGGGAACAGCTTTATCGCGGCTCGATGCGGAGATGTGGCGTATTCTTAATCTCGCGACTCCTGTCGACGAGGACAAAAGATGGAAATTGTATAAGGAAGTACTCCAACGTTATCTTCACTTTGTTCGGGAAGCGAAAAAACGCTTACGTGAGGATACACAGGGTAACGGCGAGGACATTAATGACGAGCAGAACGAAGACACGAATTTGGATGTCGATGATAATGAATTTATGGAAACGTCAACTTTAATTAGCAGCGGTCGCGGCGACGGTAGCGCTAGTAGTAGTAGTAGTAGTTTCGGGAAAAAACGCGCACAATCGGCTGAAATGATCAAAAAAATACTCGATAGTGTACCGAAATCTTATCGCGACAAAGCGCGAGCGCTATTAAAATATTTGATCGATATTCCGTCATCTAAAATTAGCTGGGATAGACGAGGACTCGTAACTATAGACGGCTCTGTCATAACAGGTTCGAATATCGCGGAACTTATAAACGACGCGATACGCGAGAGAAAAACAGTAAAAGCAACTGGAAGAATTCAGTTTGCTCGATTACTAAGCGACATAGGCACTCCTTCCAATCTCATAGGAAATCGTGATTTATTACATACGTACGCCCGATCTCAGCGTATTAAAATCGTGGTACCGCGCGGAAGTTCCACTCCGAGAACTTCGACCGAGCGTTCAAAGTCGTACAGGCGTAAGGTAGACGAAACAAGCGAAACCGAAGGTGACACGCTATTTGTATCCGCCGACGAGGACGAAGACGAGAAAACAGTAACGAGTTACGCAGATTTTCCGACAAAGAAAAGAAAAGAATTGCTCGACTGGAGCAAACTCGAATGATGGAACTCGAAAAATTGTATTACAATCCCTCGCACTATGCCGGCTATTCGGCGACGGATAATTTATCACGAGCCGCTAAACCGAATTTCTCACGTAATGAGGTCATCGACTGGCTTAAATCGCAAGACGCATACACGCTACATCGCCCGGTACGACGAAAATTTCCGCGCTTACATTATAACGTGACAAATATCGATGACTTATGGGAGGCTGATTTGATCGATATTCGTAATCTCAAGAGCTATAATGATGGTTATTCATATCTATTAACGGTTATTGACGTACTCAGTAAATTCGTTTGGGTAGAACCTTTACGCGACAAAACAGGTGCCTGCGTGGTAAAAGCCTTTCAACGCATATTCTCGAGAAACAAAGAGCGCCTACCCGTATACCTGCAGACCGACAAAGGTAAAGAATTTATTGCTCGGCAAGTACAAAATTTCTTAAAAGAAAAAGATATTCGTTTTCGCGTAGCTCGTAATCCTGATATTAAAGCAGCTATAGTGGAACGTTTTAATAGAACGCTCAAGGAACGAATGTGGCGATATTTTACACACAAAAATACGCGACGCTACATCGATGTTTTGCAGGATATCGTTCGCGCTTACAATCATACCCGGCATTCCACCATCAAAATGCAACCTGCAGTCGTTACGAGGGAAAATGCGCGAATCGCGCGTGAAAATATGAATCGTCGCTGGAACGACAACGGCGATGGGGCGAAGAAAAAGAATCGCGGGCAAAAGGCTAAATATAACGTGGGCGATTTCGTGCGTGTCAGTAGAGCAAAAGTAGCCTTTGAGAAAGGATACGAGGCAAAGTGGAGCGAAGAAATATTTCGAATTCACCGTGTTCTCGAATGGAGAAAACCACGCGTATACGAATTAAGCGATTTAGCGGGTGAAGTTATAGACGGGATTTTTTATGAACAAGAATTAGCATCTGTTATTAAAGACTTGCAAGGGGAAGAATTTATCGTCGATCGTGTGATAAAAAGTAGGGGACGTGGCAACAATAAACAATTATTAGTTAGTTGGCAAGGATATCCTTCAAAATTCGATTCTTGGATACCCGCTTCGAGTTTAAAATCTTTGAATCAAAAATGAGGGAGGAAGGATTTTATATGATTCTCCCGAGTAATAGCAGCATGCGTTTTTTTCCGGAGAATAAAACCACGCGTTTCACCACTGAATTACCTCAACGTATAGACTTGCAAGGACGTTGGGAAGTAGCGCTCACGGAGATTCAATTTCCGACCAGCTTTCTTCATATACGTCCTGAAGAAGGAATCATAAGATTTATCGATATTCAAGAATTCACGATAGGTTCCCAAAAAAAGAAAATCAACGCTAGGAAAGCTGAAATACCATCGGGTATTTACTCAAGTTTGCACGATATTATAGAAGCTGTGAATTACTCTGCAAAATCCGTGGGTTCGCATATCCATTGGCAATTTGGCGCTATTATCGGACGCAAAATTATTATGAAACTTTCCTGCGACATTATGAAATGTGATATGATTCATTATGTAAATTTTTCCGAAAAACTTTGCCGAATACTCGGCTTCGATACGAACAATAAGCTCAATACTAGCGTAGTGGATCATTTACCGTTATGGTTCTTAAATGAAACCGACTTCAATATACAGAATGACGACGAGAAGCATGGTAAAATTGAAAATAATACCGGTACATCAGGCGTTTTACCTTCCTGGATTTATGACGATGTTGAAATTTATACATCGCCATTTTACGTATTTCCGAGCGAACGCGTAATAATAGCCGCCGAACCAGCTAGTTTGTTGCGCGGTATCCCCGACAAGCTCTTCGTCTATTGCGATATTTGCGAACCCTATATTACTGGTGATGTACAATCTCCTCTTTTGCGAATAGTCGCGCTCGATGTTGGAAATGATTACGCGTTCGCATCTACTCAAATAAAACATTTCTCGCACACTCAATACATTGCCCTGCGTCAAACGTCTTTTCACACAATCGAGATAGATATAAGAGATCAACTAGGACAGAGTATACCATTCGAATTTGGAACACTGACAGTGACATTACACTTTAGACGTATCGAGTAGATAACATAATAATAATTAGAGACCGCGATAAAAAATTAAACATTAATGGATTATTATTCAACGTATTACGACGAGTTACAAAACGGCGGTAGTCGCGGCGGTGGAATTCCGCGTGTTTTCGTCGGATCGCCCTATCAACGAGGTCACGGTATTGGTAGTTTTCTCGGAGGATTGTTCAGACGTGTACTACCTTATTTAACTAGAGGCGTACGTACTGTGGGGAAAGAAGCTTTACGTGCCGGTGCTAATATAATCGAAGATGTTGAAAACAATATGCCGTTTAAAGTAGCGGCCAAACACCGATTTGAAGAATCGCGCGACAATCTTAAGAGAAAAGCTAAAGAAAAAATAAGTAGTCTGATGAAGGGTTCGGGTTATAAGTCGGATGCAAAAATGCATGTAGCTCAGTTTCCTTTCGGCGGGCTCAACACGCGCATCGCTAAATCCGCGACATTACGTAGACGACGCCAGACGCGTAAGAAAAGTTCGTCAAAGCGCCAGACGCGAGGGAAAAAAAGAGCAAATACAAAAATATCGAAAAATAAGAAAAGAAAAAAGCGCACAACGGTGAAAAGACTTAAGACATCCACGAAACGTCGTAAAACTGCTAGAAAACTCACCGTATCCGACATATTTTCTTAAACGGCATATATTCTAAACAAATCTAACAGTGAGAATTACAGAGACGACGAAAAAATTTACGGTAAATAAGCATGTCCTTTCTTCACACGCATTCGAGCGAGTGTTTAAAGAGCGAACTCGATCTCTTTTCTTTACCGCCCACACAAACTAGTATCGAGAGTTCGCAATGGATTCATTACAAACCCGTGACTTCGCTCTCGGACGATTCTCCGATAGAATTCGTCATTCCGGGTCACGGAGAAGAATATTTAGATCTCACGCACACCATGTTAAGTCTTCGCGTACGCGTAGAAACACCGGGCGATTCCTCGGGTCATACTGCGGGCGCATCCGCCACGGCCACTATAGGCCCCGTAAATCATTTACTTCATTCCATGTTCAATCAGATCGACGTGTATTTCAACCAAAAGCTTGTGTCGCCTCCAAACAACGCTTACGCGTACCGCGCGTACATCGAGGCGTTATTAAATTATTCTTCACCCGCAAAAACTTCCCATCTAACCTCCTGTCTATGGGACGCGGATACACCCGGTCAAATGGACGAACCTGTGGAATCAAAATCGCCAAATTCCGCTCTCGTGAGACGCGCGCGTTACATTCGCGGCGGGTGCGCGCTAGATCTTGTAGGGCATCTCCATTGCGACGTTTTCAATCAAGACAAATTTTTAATTAACGGTGTAGAAGTACGCTTGAGGCTCGTCCGTTCGAAAGATTCGTTCTGTCTTATGGACAGTAACGGTTCATCGTCGAAAATTCATATACTGGATGCGAGCTTACTCGTGAGAAGGGCGAAAATAAGCGCCGGATTATTACTCGCGCATGCTAGAATGTTGAGTAAAGTTACGGCCAAATATCCGCTCACGAGAGTCGAAGTTAAAACATTTACGATTCACAGTGGTGTTGTGGGTGAATCGTTAGATAATGTAATACTCGGTCAACTTCCGAAAAGGATAATAGTCGGTTTTGTTAATAATAAAGCGTTTAATGGGGATAGAAAATTAAATCCGTTTAATTTCAAAAATTACGGAATAAATTTCTTCTCGCTATACGTCGACGGTATGCAAATTCCTAGTAGGCCGTTACAACCGGTTTTCTCGCCGGAGGAACCGCTTTACGTCGAAGCTTATCAGACTCTCTTCGCGGGAACGGGCATCCATTTTTTGAACGAAGGAAATTCTATAAGTAGAGACGATTATTCCAAGGGATATACGTTATTCGCTTTTGATCTCACGCCCGACCTATCAGCTAATTACGCGGGACATTGGAATCTCGTGAGACATGGTAGTTTACGATTAGAAGTGCGATTCGAGAAGGCTCTCACAGAGACCGTTAATTGTATTATTTACGCCGAATTCGATAATGTAATAGAAATCGATTCGTCTCGTCAAGTCATCGTCGATTTTGCCGGATAGATATTTATCGCTCTCAAGTATTTGACCGTTACAACGTAATACTCGGAAAATTTCCCCTCCTTTTTCTCCCCTCCACATTCGATCAAAATGCTAACAGCATAAAATATCAAAAAATATACAATATAACAGAAAAGAATTCAGTTTCATTCGAGACACGAACGTCGACGCTTCGCGAGCAGTTTAAACTATTATAACCGCGCTGTCGAGTGCGCTCCAGTCTTCACAAAATGGATATAGTCATCGACATACAAGGTTTCCGCGATGCCTCTGCGAAGTTTATCCCCAAGGAAGTTGCTATTATCGCGCTTGACGCTCCATTCGTCGGACATTGGATTATGATGCCCCCGCATTCATTTGGCGATTTACCAAGAAATGTAAGACATGAAAATAACTGGCTTACACGAAATTATCACGGCATCGAATGGTTCGACGGCGAAGCTAATCTGAAATATTTTACATCGCAACTACGTGAAATAACAAGACAGGCACGATACATTTACGTCAGAGGTACCGAAAAAGAAACCTACTTGCGGAATCTACTCTCCAGAAATATATATAATTTGGAAGATATTTCTCCCGCATTCAAAAATCTGTCAGAGGGAGAAGTGCGCGGACGATATTGTGGTTACCACGGATTTCGAAAGTTCGGAATCTTTCATTGCGCATTACGCAACGTATATAAATTAAAATATTGGTTGATCGAGCGAAATAATATCGCCTACGGCAATACAAACGTTAGTACTCAAACTACTTGTGGTTCTCCGGATAATTGGAGTTTAAACGCCTGTGACGACGACGACGACGACGACGACAACGACGACGAGGACGACGACGAGGACGCCGAAAACGAAGACGCCGAAAACGAGGAAATCAGTAGCGCGTATGAGATTTCGCGCGATAGAAATGAAATAGAGAAAAAAAATCTGCAAAAATTCGAGCGATCAATAGAAAAAGAAGTAGAGAAATTTGAAAAATCTGAATTAACGTCGTTGATGGATAGAGACAAGCTCGAAGCAACTACTAACTCCAAACAAGCTGACATTGAAAACTCAGCGTTACAAGCCGGCACGACAAAAGACGCAGTAGCGAAGGAGGTAAAAACCGAAGTTATTGAATATATAATACCGCTCGTTCGTTCGCCTCCGTACCAAAATAATGAACTCTCGCGAAATTCTACAAGCATTGCACCACATCAATGCCAGGCATGCGGGAGTTTATCCAGCCGACAGAGTCCCGAGGGTGTGGACGAGGTCGACTGCCATCGTCGCTAATACGGATGACCACAATCGACCTGGAGAACATTGGGTCGCCTTCTTCCTCGACGAGCATGGTACAGGCACTTACTTCGACAGTTACGGAATACCACCCTTGCACCCCGGATTTCTCCTCCGACTTCGTCGAAACTCCATCATCCATCGTTGGAATATTCAACAATTACAAGGAATTTTTTCTCAAACATGTGGACAATATAGTTGCGTATTTTTATATTATATGTGCAACGGTTATGATCTTAATCGGTTTCTTAGTCTTTTTACCGAAGATTGCGAACATAACGATCGCTTAATCGTACGCTTATTTCGTAAAATTTTTCTTCACGAAAAAAGAAACAAGTAAAACATTGTACGCTATGCGCTGTCACGTTTAATCATGTAATTCAAATTGTAATACGATATAGACGTTGTACTTCTATGTAATATCTTAATTATATATAATAAGAATATTGATTTATGTAAAATTAATATCAATAAATGTAGGATTTTTTTTTTTACTTGGTTTGTTTAATTTTTTTCATTCTCTCTTTCCTCCTCTCATTGTTGTGACGTCATAGAGTTCTAAACCTCTATCGCCCTCAGGTACACACGTATCTTTCAAGATACTTTCTATTGTCTCCTGCGATGACGTCACTAGGCGTCTATCTTTAATTCTCTAAAGCTAGTGGATCCCCACTTCTGCGTAACTCCAATTCGTTAATATTTTGGAGAATTGTTACTCCCAAAATTAGAATACGCCCACGGAAAAGACTATAAAAAGAGAGTCCGAAGAACTTGAAGCTGTATATTATTCTGCAAGTCTTACTTGTGCTTTGCTCGTGAGATTGGTGTAACATCGAGTAACAGACGTCGACAATCAACAGCGTCTCTTGAGCTACTAGCAACATCATTAATCCACAAAAATCAGCGGATCGACAGCCCGGAGGATTTCAACTCAGAAACAATTCTTTTAATAAAAAAGTAAGTGAGCATTAATTTATTTTATTCTAATATTAATTTTACGCTTAGCTTCTTATAATTAAGCAATATTGTATTGTCGTTATAGTGAAAACCAGATCGGGGAAAGAATATGAGCTGCAAGCTACCCCCTTCCGTCGAGGCCGCCGCTGGAATCGGAAGACGAAAATTCAAATTGTCTACTCTCCAGCAATAATACCCGAGGCCAACAATAACATTCGAGACATACAAAGCACACGTACTCTCGCATACAATCCTATTAATTTTTCACCCCTTTATTCACCTCCCAGCTACTCTCCTGTATATTACCCAGAGTACCCTTCTCCCGAACCACCGTTTTCCCCCCGTTCATTTTCTTCAATGTCTACTATCGTTCTCGGCGATACACCTACTCTTTCTCCACAGTCGGAGGACGATGAATTCGAGAAGGCTATACAGGAATTCTGTGATGAACTCCCAGACCTGGAAGCCGCCTCTTCCTATCAAAATTAATCTCCTGCTATTTTTCTATTTTTTTCTCGACTATCTCTTTTATCGCTATAAAATGTAATATAATTTCGTGTATAATTTTCGCAGCGGTGAAAATAATTTTTTTGTAAATAAATATTAAATTATATGTAAATTTTTTATTGTATATTATATCATATTCCCTCGATATATAAATAAAGATGTTTTTTATTTTAAAGCAACCAGGTGCAAAAATATTTTTCTTCCCTTCCTTTCTTCCCGGCGTCTCTGTGACGTCATAGTCTCAGTCCTAAGCCTCAACGTCAAACAGTCTCAGGTACCCGTATATATTTCAAGACCCTTTCTATCGTCTCCATCGATGCTGTTACCGTATGTCTACCTGTGCAGCGGGACTCGCCCGCTCGGACAAGCGTACCCGTACATGCACGCACGTGTTCGTTACCACTTTATAGCATCTAGTTTATTCTAGCGGTACCTTATCCAATTTTTCTCTTTTCAACAGGATGGGTGGGCGACATATAGCGTACATCTCCCGGTTTTCCTCTAAGGGGGGCGATGGGGCGAAGTTGTATACCGCACGATATCTTTCGGTTTTCCGTAAGGGGGAGCGGAGGCTGGGTGCCTTATGCATAGACGCATCACCAGTCTCGACGGTCGCCATTTTGTCGGTTGCCGTCACGTTTGCTTTCCGTCAGACATCTTGCCCGCTTTCTCCCACGCACTATTTTTTGGCACGTTTTTCCATCCCACTTTAAATCGACGAAACCGTCGGAACCAATCGTAGGACTGGGCACTATGGGGAGAACCAATCGGACCGTCAGGACCCCTAGCTTAGCGGTGGACTACTCTCCACAAATACTATGTTTAACTTCTATTCTAATAAGTTTTCAGCTAGCCCAGCATACTAGGACCCTGTTTGGAGAGGTGGAGGACCCAGGTTCGAGCCCAAGCATGTTCACGCAACCGGAAAAAATAAAAAAATAAAAAAATTTAAAAGGAAATAAATTTAAAGGGTAAAAAATTTTTAAAAAATTTAAAAGGAAAATTGTCTCGTAGACGTCCACGAGTCCCCTCCATTCTTTTTTTCCACAGACACCTTTAGGGGGGAGGGCCCCAGACAGTCACAGCAGGGGGTCGGCGCCAGTGGCCGAGGAGTGGGGGTTTGTTTTGACGCCCCATAGTGCCCACTATCTACTAATAGTTGCTACAGATTCTCACTCTTACATCCTTTTTATGTTAAACACATGCTCTCATCGAACTTATAATAGAAAAAGTTGATATGTTTTTAAAAATATTTCAAAGATGTTTGGTCTCTTTGTATGATTTATATGGTATTCTTTAAATGTCTCGCTCAAGCGTTACCGTAATTATATTTTATATGTCGGCGTTGTGTAATATGTATATTTTTTCTTATAAAAAAAAAGGATATGTTACACGCGATCAATGCAATATTTCAAGAACATATATCCTATAACATTTCATATCGACCAAATACTTGTGTGTGTCACTCCGTGGTACGAATTGTATCCCTCTACCAATATTTTGTACAGTAGATTTAAATAATCGCTTTATTTTTTCCTCTTGTGCAATCACATCACGTGTATGCACATGTCGCATATCATTAAAGAGAGGTACAAACGAAATGTAAAACACGTTTTAGTATTTAAATTTATTCCATAATAAAAAGAAAGAAATTTATTATCACAAATACTTTCTCTTAAGATTTCTTTAAATAATTTAAAATTTGCAACAAAATTCAAGAATTTTATTCAAGCCATTTATTTTTGAAAGTTGTATAAGTTCACTTTTTTAAAATATTAAAAGATTGATATATATTTTGTGATTTGTATATTTTTACGCGTGTGTAAATGATTTTTGCAATACATGACAGAAAATTTATAAATAGTGTATTCTGTCTTGAATTTTGTTGCAAATAATAGATCATTTAAAGAGGTCTAATTAAATTTTAAAGAAATTTAAAAATAATTTTAAATTTTTTGATAAATTACTTGTTTATTTTAAAACTTAATTAATTATTTAATAAATTAATAACTTTAAAAATAACTATGTAAGTTTATTAATAACTTTATTTTTACAATCTTTATATATACATCTAGGCCAGTCATATTAGACATCGAACCCTCCAATTAGTCTTCCCAGGTTGTAACCACCATGAATCTCTTTGGTTTGCTATAAGTAGAATTAATTTTGTTTCGCAAAATTAACGGAGAATAGAAAATTATTAACAATATTATAAACCTAAAACGCGATTTTTTTGTATTTTCTCAAATATCTCGAAAATCAAGCAAGATAGGGTAACAAATTATACGTATCTTTTTTGTTGAGCGTAGAATTATCTACAATAATGATTCGAACAACATTTATCGTCATATCAGTCATTTAATTTGCACGCGCCGTCAAACTCCGAAACTTGGATCCTGAAGACCCACGATTTCGTCGTTTTTTTGATGTTGCGCCGGTGACTTTTTTCTGTCATTTAAAATAGAATTAAAAATCCCCCAAAAATCACACATTATCTGAGAACTTTAAAGAATATTTTTCATGGTGCAATCGATTTTTTAGATCTTTCTTGTTTATTTTGTAGCTATGTAAACCAAAAAATTTTACTTTTCGGAATAGTCTTAGTTTTTTGCTGTTTTCACGTCTTAGAATTCATTTGAGACGAATCTTATCATATATATTTTGTTGGGGGCGAAATTTGCAACAAAAAAGAACCCTTACATTTTTTTCGTACGACGAACGCTGATTTTTTTATTGACGCGCGAAAGTATACAATATTGCGCATAGGTCGGATAAAGCCCGTATCAGACTACGCATTGAAAATTGAAGATTGAAGATTGGAATTTGACTAATCAGAACAAAAGGGACTAAAATTTCTTTGTCCTGATTGGTCAAATTTCAATCTTTGATCTTCAATATCAATCTTCAATGCGTAATCTGATACGGGCTTTAAGCACACGGTCTCGATCATAGACATAGTATATCTAGACCGAGTGTTGAGGAGTGGGGGCCGATGCCCACGTAGAAAAGGACATACTCTGTTTCGTGCCCCTTGCGGTCTCTCTTGCTCGCACGTAGCATGACGAAAGAGAGCGCTATGCTCTGTGCGAGCGAGAGAGAACGCAAGGGGCACGAAACAGAGTATGTCCTTTTCTACGTGGGCATCGGCCCCCACTCCTTAAATAAAGGCAAACGCTCGGTTTAGATATACTATGTCTATGGTCTCGATTGTGTACAGCAGAAAGAAGAATGAGAGTCGCCACGCTGCCGTTTTTCGTGTGACGCTTTTTCTAGATCGTACACTAGCGTCACGTACATCCATTTTACGCCGCCTGGAACTACATGGCCACTTCCACTTTCGGAGCCGATAAAACAGCCGATTGGTTCATGTCCGTGCTACATCCACTTTTCAATTTTGGTTCATGTCCGTGCTACATCCACTTTTCGATATTGTCGATGCTGGTAGTACACTGATCGTTTGACAAAGAGAGATGATGCGCTGTCTTTGTCTCTCTTTCATCGCGTATGTGTGTAGCGTCCGTGAAGGCACACACCGATACGTTGAGCACACGGATACGATTGTTGGGAGATAATATTAGACAAGGAGCGACAATCGCGTGCTATCCTTGTTTCTCTAGCGTATCGGTTTACGGCCGAAATACGGCCTGAAAATGCTTTCTGGCCTCTCGTGACAGAAAACAGTAATGCAACAAAGCTAATAACCACCCACCCAGATAGCACTATGACATCCTCAGGAGATCCAGGACGGACATTACGGATATCCTGTGGATATCCAAATTTTATCCCGTGATATGCTCAGAATGTCCTGAGGAATAGCAAATGAGCACCTCATGCTATACCTAGAAATATCCTCAGGATATCCCATTTCAAAGTCCTACGGATGTCCATAAGATGTCCGTAAGGCATCGTAATTCCTAAAACGTCCACAATGCATTCAAAATTAGTCCAGAATATGTTATCAAGGTACTTTATATGATATTTTAAAGATAACATATTGAATATAATTTATATAAGATATATATATTAATAGAATATATAATATAACAAAAAATTAAATTTAAAAAAAAACAAAAAAATTATATTAAAAAACAATAAAAAAAATAATATAACAAAAATAAATAAAACAATAATTTAAAATTTTTTTTTTTTAAATTACTCCTCGACTGCTGCCAACAAAAGCCCAACATTTAATTATAAAAAAAAAGCATTTTAAAAAATAATATAAAAATAAAATAAAAAAATATTTTAAATAAAAAAATTTGCTTAGAAAAGTTTGAAATAATATCTATTACTATATTATTATTATTACATATTTAGTATCATATAAACTATAAGAAATCACAAATAAGTTTTTTCGAAGTATTATTAATTGTTAATTTGAATTTATTCTTATAACATATTTATTTAATTATTAATTATTGTTTATAACATGTTTATTTTAATTATTAATTATTATTTGAGTTTATTATTTGTTTGAATTTATTCTTATAACATGTTTATTTGAATTATTAAATAGTTCTTTGAATTATTTGTTTGAATTTATTCTTATCACATGTTTTGTACTATATGATTTAAAAAGAGTTCTAATTTTAGATTAACTACCCAGTCAGCCACGTCTGTTCTAACAGATATTGCCAAGTGCTTGCTACAAATTATTGTCAGCAAAAAGGCTACAAATTTGGTGCAAGAGTTGTTATTACCGATTAAGCTGGCAGATTGCCGGCAAGAACCAAGCAAAGCTTGCTAACATAACTAGACAGCAAATTGGCGGCAGAAACCGAGCAAAGCTTGCTGACATGACTGACATCAGATTGTCAGCAAAAACTGAGCAAGGTCTGGAGTGCGCAATCTGATGGCAAATTGGCAGCAAAAACCGAACAGAATCTGCAGCTTATTACAAAGTATTATAAAATAGTTCAGTCGCTTATCGCTATGCGGCGCGTTATTCATTATCTATACCCGTATTCAAATTCTTCTCATGAGTGTATATAAAGCCTGCAAAACGCTAATAATATTATAATATATATATTTTTATCAGTTCAATTTTTGACACAATTCTTATACAAGAAATTCAGATATTGAACTGATTTTTGGCAAATCGGACAGATAATTGTTCAATTTTCACTTATTCGAACAATTTCTGTCCAAAAAGATCTTTAATTTTGTAAATTAAATTATTTAAATTTACTTATACGTTTTAAAACATTAATATATGATTTTATATAACAATACTGTAATTTGTCTTATTTTTGCCATCAAAAGAACGTCAAAAAATGGTCTCCCGTAGATGTGATATATTTTGGGTCTTATGAGACCTAACTTAGGATGTCTAATTATCTAATGGTCATTTTATGACCAAAACTTATCATCATTTTATTACTTAGGGTTGAGACTTTAAATCCATTTAAATATACTATTTTATATGAATGGCCAAAAGCTGCAGAATTTGTTCGGTTTTTGCTAACAATCTGCTGTCAGATTGTCCTGCGCAGATCTTGCTCGATTTTTGCCACCAATTTGACGTCAAATCATGTCAAGCTTTGCTCGGTTTTTGCCGTCAATTTGCTGTCAGGTTATGTCAGCAAGCTTTGTCACCAAAACACAAGCTTAATGCGGACACAGATGGCACTGGATTTGTTACCAAGTTTTGAGCGAATTTGATGCCAATTTGGCAACAATTTGTTATCAAATTGCTTACTGGGTAGTAATAAGATTTTAAAATTAACTAATAATAAATTATACTTTCTTATTACACTAATTATTAATTGCATATTTTATAAGAGCAGTCGGGAGACGCCAAGTTAGATTCGTTACACGTGCGCGCATACGCGCTCACACGCATCCGCACGCATGTACACGCAAACGTTTACACACACATTCACTAGCTTGGCGTCTCCCGACTGCTCTTATAAAAGGCAATCATTATGGCTATACAATCGGGAGTAAAAATAGAATATTTCAAATATAATATAAAAGTTCATATTTTCTTTATAAAATTGCGTTCTGTTATTCACTGCCAATATCGAAAATCTAATACTGAAAATAATTTTCACGTTCTTTGATATTTGAGGCTTTCATGCTGTACATGAATATACATATATGTGAAATACTCTTTTAATATACGATTTAAATATAAGATAATATATCTTGTAAATAATTGCATGATATTCATCCATAAAATCTTGTGGTCCTCGAGGCGGAGCTGTTGTCCGATAAAAGAAAGGTCGATACAAAATCGAAGACATAATTGCAAAAGAGCAATTTAAATAATATCTCATAATGTTATCCTCAAATAACATATATACATATATATTTGCATAAGTGTACATATTTAAATCACAGACGTTAATGTAACTCGTTTGAATATTAACATTGAATTGTATAACTTTATTGACTCGTTCTCTCATTGCGCAATAGATAAATAGATAAATAAATTCAATTTCTTAAGGCTTAGGGCTTAAACCACCTATTGTAGATCGGCACTAAAAAGAAATCTTAGAACCGACTAAAAGATATCTAAAAAAAATCTTTAAAGTGACTAAAAAGATGTCTAAAAGAAACCTGAAAGACTACTAAAAAATATCTAAAAAAATCTTTAAAGTGACTAAAAAGATGTCTAAGGGAAGCCTTACAGACTTCTAAAAGATGTCTACTATTAGCCATCTTGTTTTATCATTTTACTGATAAGATCATAATAATCATTTAATAATTTAAATCTTACTTATTTAAAAGTTATTTACTAAAAATTATAACAAAATACTTTTACCTAACTTAAAATCTTCCTGTTTTATTCTATTTTTTATTTTTTGAAATTAATTTTATTAGGTATTCATGACCAAAAACTTTTGTCATAAATTATGAAAATTATTAATTACATAATTACAACAACTAAGAAGACGTTAAAAATCATATTATTTTGTGATACTCCAATTTTTTTTATCCAGATCTATTTATTTGATTTTCCAAGCAATGTAAACATAAGAAATGTTTTCTTTTTCTAAGTCTTGATAGTTTCATACTACTATTATACAGCCAAAAATCCTCAAAAGAGAGCACAAGTGAATATTATTTTTATTATTCATAATATATTGCTGTATGTTTATTGTGTGTTACATTATTTTACATAGATACATACATACATACGTGTATATATATAAGCATTTATAATGTTTATCTTTAACTTCCTTTTTCTTTCCTTCCCTATATTCTTATTTTCTTATTTGTGCATAATTCTTGTCACCTTAGCACTGTTTCTGTTGTTGTTTCCATATTGATATTCTTTCTTTCAAATCGGGCACTGCAATCTCGAAAATAAATATTAATTTGGGATATATTTCTACATGGATAAAAAAACTTACGATAGTTTATATACATATTTTAAAATCGGCATAAGATATTACAAAATTTCAATACGATAGACTTTAAAAGACAGTGAAAAACTATATTATCTATGACGCATCAAATATTTTTCTAATATATTTATGTATATGAAAATGCATTGTTATGGAATGTTACCAATATTTAGACTAAACAAAAGTTGACTTTATCAAAAAAGAGAAAAATATGAACAGTGCAAGTATTACTTACTTGGCACGAGCATATCTTCGCTAAGCGGCTGCCGATTGAAAGGATCCGTGGCACTGTTGAGTAAATGTCTCATGATAATTGCTTTGTCCACAACAAAACCAGACGGTAGCTTGACTGGATCCTCCATAAGAGTGTCCATCAATGGATCCCGAAATTCCTCAGGAGCGTCGCCACGCGCGCGATTGTCTCTTGCGATTACCGCCGCACGCTCACCGAGAGCTACGAAACTCTCAATTTCCGTCGTAGTTTTAATGCCGGATCTCTCTAATTCATTCGCAGCGTCGGTGAATAACTCGTTACAAAACAAATGCTGCAAAAATGAATTTGTATATATATATATATATATATATATATATATATATACACACATATATGTGTAATATATGTATATGATATATTATAAAAGATACTCACTTCATCACTGGCTAAAGCAGCCGCAAAATTATCACAGTCAAGATGTAAATATATATCAATCAATTGACTGAATAACCTCTTTGGTTGCAATCCGTATTTTTCCAGTTTTCTCAAATTTTTATACTTAGGTCCACACAACTGTTGCAAATTGAAATTCAGCATGGCACACAATTGTCCGACTAATTCCGGTCGTAGAAACGGTTCCTTAATGTCGACCGTTAAATAATGAAACAAAGCAACTATTTTCTTGGCTAATTTAAGAGATAATCTGACTTTTTCCTCGTTCTCCACCAGCTGGCTCGTTCTCGATTGTTGCTCCTGCGAAATAGCATTCCACGCCATAGTGTCGGATAAATCGGACATAAATTGTCGGAAATAATTTAATTCCTCCGCCTCGAGTATATACTTCAGATGTTCCAGAACCTTCTCGAGCAGGAAGGTGATGTCGTTCATCAATATGTTGATAAACTTGACGAAATGCTTGCCGTTATTACTCTCATTGACGATAGACGCTCGATGCATTGGGCATCCACTATACCATAACGAATTTAAAATCACAATTATGTGATTACATACTGTAAACTTATCCCCAAATTCGGAATTAATGTTAATGATTTCAACGTCGATATAAAACTTCATGAGATACGACGCCAGAAATGTCTTGGATATAGGATGTGCCATGAATATGTGGCCAAAAGTTTTTGTTTCTCGTGTGACACAAACTCCTATCTGAACCTCATAAAGAACCTTGATGATTTTTGCAATAAGATGCGGATTTCGTATAGAATGTGGCGTACACACGACGACGAGTAACAAAGTGATAAGCGGCGATATATCTATATCAAACCACCGGTAGAATGAAGGGCTGAATCTGCAAATAAAACAATGCAGTTATAATTGTTAATAAGCATAAGCATTATGTATAATTTGTGACATTTGATAATTTAGTAAAAACTTACTCGAATATGAATAACAAGAACTTCACTATGTCTTCCACGTACCATTCTGGTAATGCGGTGAATTCGCACATAACTTCTTGAGGCAACGGAAGTTCAGGAAGAGAATTATTTGGAGCAGTCTGCGTTAGAAGACTCAGCAAAAATTCGGCGACCGATATATAAAAGCCTAAGCATCTTCTCAAAAAGATGGGCTCTATCAGAGCTACCTCTGCACATAATTTGAATGTAACCAGTCGCTTCAACTGTTGCTTCCATTGTTGGATCAAGTCTTTATTGTGCTCCGCTAAAGGACCATCTTTCCATTGAGATTCTGTAGCTTGCAGTTCGTCGAGCATTTTTTGTAAATTCTCTGAGGCATACAATTTCCTCCGATAATTTTGCAACGCCGGTAACAGCGCGATGTGATGACAATGCAACGTGAGGAACCAACATTGTGTCGGAAATTTCGGTTCCGTCCATTTATGTGTGCTGTCCAAATGTTTCTGCCACTCCGCAATCTCTTGCGAAGTGAGTTTCAGTCTTGTGTCGTTCTTTATCTCGACGAAATTGGAAGGATGAAATGGATATAGCGGGTCTACAGTATCCAGCTTGATGTTCACAGAGAGCATTTGCAAAATCGATAGTAGATTCAACATAAATCCATCTCCGGCAAAGGAGAGAATGTCCTCCGTCTGTATTTGCGCGCGTTTTTCGTTGTGACGTAGCAACGCCGCCAAATACGCAAGAGTGGCATCGCGGCAGCTGCTATTCGCGAGTATCGTATCAAACATTTTGTACAACGACATTCTGGTATTCTCCAACCCTTGCTGCGGCACGAGAGTCATCGATTTGTTCGGATTGCCAAAATTTATGTAAAGGAAGTATCTCTCCAGCAGTTTCGGTTGCTCTTCGGCACATACCAATGCCGAAAGAAACGGTCCCAGGAGTGAGGTTCTCGAGAGCTCTCTTCCGGCTGCTGATGTCATGACATCAGGCAAGAATTGAACTTGATTCGTTATCAAACGGCAAATCGGATGTATATTGCTGTTTGGGCCACTGCGAATCTCTATCAGTTCGCCTAGCGCCTCGATCGGTCTTCTTGGCGTATTGCCGTTTAAGCTCGCATTGTGTATCGCGAAATACAGGTCTTGCAAGACTGGAGTGAAAATGTCATCGAACATGTACGGATTCGTGTGTGTCCTAACCACGAGCTCCCGAAGATAGCCCCGAGATAAGTTCTGCGATAATATCCGATAGAAAAGATGAGTGGAGCAAACTTGTAGAACGAAGCTGGAATACTGAACACATTGAATTTTCAAAATTGTCACTACATCGGAAAGAGTATCGGAGAGAAGTACACTGGATAGCTATAAAATATATAAAAAAGAATTAGTTTAATAAAATCTTGTCTAATTTTGAAGATATGTGTGTGTGTGTGTGTGTGTGTATGTGCGTACCTTTCCATGATTTCTTTCTTCAATTGCAATTCTTGAATAACAATCTAATAAATAAGTAAAACTTTTCGTTTCTGATGAGTTGTCGCCTGGTATTGGTAGCCTCAATAATTGATCCTCCTCTCTCGAAAACATGCACGTAACCTCCTCCAATGCCTGATGGATAATATCGCTAAAATTCATTCTTCTCTGTGTTTGCATGTATGCTGCCGATGTTTGCGGCAGAAATATGCTTCCTTCTATAGGGCTTTTCCACGATACGCACAAGACACGTGATATGATAGCTTCTGCAAAATCGACTCGTATCGATTTCATGTCAACTTCATGTATCACTGCATTTCGTTCTGCTATCTGCAAACTCTTTGTCTTCTTCTCCAATCTAGAGAACATACGTTAAATAAAAATGTTAGTCATATTCATTAAATCACAAACATATATCATTTATTTCCGTTAGTAGAATAACTATCTCCGATATGAATACATTAATTGTTCTAAACATTTTACTTTTAACTCTCAGTATTTTTGAAAATGCTCGCTAAGATTTCTATGAGCT
Organism: Formica aserva; assembly: GCA_037039905.1. NCBI lineage: Eukaryota > Metazoa > Arthropoda > Insecta > Hymenoptera > Formicidae > Formica > Formica aserva. The sequence continues at coordinate 9,818 of JAXRKO010000594.1, read as the reverse complement.
ATTACATCAGAGCATGATTTTACAGTGGCAGCTGTTATTTATTATAATTTAGTAAACGATATGCGCACCCGATTAAGTCTAGTTCCATAACATATCTTCTCAACTTTCAGAATACATTATATATATTTACTAAATTAAAATAAATTAAAATACCATTTTAATTACTTCAAGATTCTTGTACTAATATCTATGTTATTTTTTAATACATAGCATAGGCTCTATAGCATTGAAATCCGAACATTACTACTGCAGTGCACTTATTTTCATTAAACAACGGTACACATCTATCATGCATCCAACAAGCGACCCAATTCATGCTTAAGCACAAAATGGAATGAAAATTCTTACATCGAGTTATTACTGTATAGAAATTCACACTCTAGAGTCTAGACAGACACAATGATTCTCAAAATATCACAAGCTCAATTACGGCAATATCTATCAATATTAATATAATTTTTATTAATGCCATTTGACTTTCCTATCCATCTCGCAAGTAAAGAAACAATGTGAAAAAATACTATACAGTATCACTTACTTGTTCTTGAGATCTTCGTTATCATCCCGCAAGCGTTTGATATTGAGCTCGAGTTTGACGCGTTCCGTGTCTGCCTCGTCGAGCCGCTTCCGCTTGTTAGAGAGTACGGCCTTGATGTTGGACATTTCCCGAGTGGAAGTTTCCTGGGTGGTTTGCACCTCCCGCTTCAACCTCGAGTTCTCCGATTCAAGATAACGCATCGTTTCGATGTAAGATGCCGGACGATCGTTGAGATTGAGTGGGTTGCCTGGCCATCGATCGACGATCGGCGTCAACGTGCTCGGCGGCGATTGGATGATATTCCACGACGACGAAGCGGTGGTTGTCGGGGAGGACGGGACGATTGTTGCGAAGAACGGGACGGTTGTCGCGGAGGACGGGAAGATTGTCGCGGAGAACGGGACGGTTGTTGCGGAGGACGCGGCGGCCGCCGTATTGTTCCTAAGCATCATTGTCGTCGTTGATATTAGTGGATACGTGGTCTTTCTCTCGTATGCGGTTTCCCAGTTACGTGTCGCTTCTTCTTCTTCTTCTTTGCTAGAATGGCTCCTGCTCTCGAACGAAGGTCAATACGGCCACAATCTAGCGTATAATGTATACAGAAGTGGCGTTAAATGAGAATACAAAGGCGTTAACAATAACAAATATTCTCTTAGAAGAGGAGAAAGTCCAAAAAATAAGGTTCAAACAAAGGACACACGCGTAACGTGTCAGAACACATACGTACTCGACCAAGGCTGTAACGGAAGTAAGGGCCGTGGCACATGTTTTTTACACCATGGTGGCACATAAAAAAGCTTAAGCAGTAAAGGTACATTTACACGAGCCGCTGAAATCGATCGTTTGAACGACAAAAAGGATCACGTGATCGAAATGGACGAATCAACTGCCAGTAGCGGGATTCATTAACTTGCTTTCGACAGTTTTCGGTATCGTTAACTAGCAACAGCCAATGGCAAGGACAATCTTGGTGAAAAGCGCAACTCTCATAGGCTATTGTTCGCTAACAACAACGATAATCGTCGCTAAGACGTTCGAGAATCCCGCTCATAGCAGAGAGAAGCCCTTAAGCCCGTATCAGACTACGTATTGAAGATTGAGATTGAAGATCGAAGATTGAAATTTGACCAATCAAGACAAAGAAATTTTAGTCCCTTTTGTTCTGATTAGTCAAATTTCAATCTTTAATCTTCAATCTTCAATTTTCAATGCGTAGTCTGATACGGGCAATAGACATAGTATATCACCTTCTCAAAGTTAGCCCCCCCACTTTGACTTTTGGGAATTTTTTTTTTATCAATCGATTGGTGGTTGATTGGTAATATTTGGTATCGCATTAAAAAAGTTTGGTAGTTTCTCGTTTTTTGACAAAATCGTAAACAAATTTTTGATCTTTTTTTAGCCCCCCCACTTTGACTTTTGGAAATTTTTTTTCTACCAATCGTTCAATGGTTGATTGCTAATGTTTGGTATCGTATCCAAAACATTTGGTAGTTCCCCGTTTATTTAAAAAAAAATCTTAAATTTTTAACCTTTTTTAGACCCTGCCCTTTCCCCCCATTTCGACTGCTGAAAATTTTTTTTTTAGCACTCGTTTGGTGATTGATTGGTAACGTTTGCTACCGCATTCAAAATTTTTTGTATAATTAATTTTTGTATAATTTTTTTGTATAATAATTTTACATATATAGCCAGATTTTGCAATTCGGCTTTTAAAAATTTATAATAAGGCCCGTTCTACAATAAATCGTATGTCGTTAGTCGTAAGCAAATTGATCAATCGAATATTCTCGGAATAATCGACTGTCATTGGGCAATTTGTGACTTTCAACCGTAATCCCAATCGCCACGATTCGTAATGTAATACGACCTTAATACAATCTTAAGTGAGTGCGCTTTCTCTGTTAAACGCGGCCATTGATATTTATCAGTATATCATAAAAATTAAATCTGATTTTAATCTAAATAAAAACTTTGTGCACTCAATACTTAAGGAATAAAAGATTATTTTGCTCAGGCGGTTTTCTCTTAAAAAAAAAAAAAAAAAACATCCTTTCATAACTGGAATTAATAATAATTAAATAAACAAAACGAGAATAGATTGTTGCAGACGCTGAAAGTCTACCTGTTTTTTAAGTTTTTTTCTTCCTCAACTCTCTTTCAAATTGAGCAGCCATCAGTTGCCACTCATTGACGTCATTATACTTGCAAAGTATTATGTGCATTATCCGACCATTGTTCCATCCAATACTGATATTAACAGAACAAAAGTTATTGTTTTCTTTGTGACCGATTGTTCTGTAGTTATTTGTCCTAAGCAATTAAATAAAATGAATTATACATATATGTGAAATACTCTTTTAATATACGATTTAAATATAATATAATATATCTTGTAAATAATTGCATGATATTCATCCATAAAATCTTGTGGTCCTCGAGGCGGAGCTGTTGTCCGATAGAAGAAAGGTCGATACAAAATCAAAGACATAATTGCAGGAGCAATTTAAATAATATCTCATAGTGTTATCCTCAAATAAGATATATACATATATATTTGCATAAGTGTACATATTTAAATCACCGACATTAATGTAACTCGTTTAAATATTAACATTGAACTGTATAACTTTATTGACTCGTTCTTTCATTGCGCAATAGATAAATAGATAAATAAATTTCTTTATCTATTTATTAATTATTAATTATTTTTTAGGCTTAGGCCGGTATTCATAATCCGTTCTTATATCCAAGATCATCTAAAGTTCGTATCAGACTACGCATTAAAAATTGAGGATTGAAGATTGGAGTTTGACTAATCAGAGCCAAAGGAACTAAAATTTCTTTGTTCTGATTTGTTAAATTTCAATCTTAAATCTGCAATCTCAATCTTCAATGCATAGTGTGATACGGGCTTAAGGATAATATTACATTTGTTGTACGACAAACTTTTTAAGCATATTGGCTGCAAAATAGAAATCTTTTTGAGTCTCTAGAAATTAGCTAATCAATGCGCTTAAAAAGTTTGTTGTACGACAAATGTAATATCGGCCTTAAACCCATATCACACTATGCATTGAAGATTGTGATTGTAAATTTAAGATTGAAATTTAACCAATCAGAACAAAGAAATTTTAGTTCCTTTGTCTCTGATTAGTCAAACTCCAATCTTCAATCCTCAATCTTCAATTTTTAATGCGTAGCCTGATATGGGCATTAGTGAGTCTAATAAACTCGCATTGAAGATTGAGATTCAAGATTCAAGATTGAAATTTGACCAATCAAAATAAAGAAATTTTAGTCCTTTTTGTTCTGATTAGTCAAATTCCAATTTTTAATATTCAATCTTCAATTTGCAATGCGTAATCTGATACGGTCTTTAAAGTCCGTATCAGACTACGCATTGAAGATTGAGATTGAAAATTCAAGTTTGAAATTTGATCAATCAGGATGCAGAAATTTTAGTTTCTTTTGTTCTGATTAGTCAAATTCCAATCTTTAATCTTCAATCTTCAATGCGTAGTCTGATACGGGCTTAAGTGTGGTCTTGTGTCGTTTTAAGATCTCATTCAACCAATGAAATGGCCACATAGTATCTTAATGCCCGTATCAGATTACGCATTGAAGATTGAGATTAAAGATTGAAGATTAAAATTTGTCCAATCAGAATAAAAAAATTTTAGTCTCTTGTTCTGATTAGTCAAATTCCAATCTTTAATTTTTAATCTTTAATTTTTAATGCGTATCTGATACGGGTTTTACGACATATAAGCATTGGCGATGCGCCATAAGGCTCGTTCTACAATAAGTCGTATGTCGTTAAGCCCGAATCAGACTACGTATTAAAGATTGAAATTTAACCAATCAGACTAAAAGGAACTAAAATTTTCTTGTCCTGGTTAGTCAAATTTCAATCTCAATGCATAGTCTGATACAGGCTTTAGTCGTTAGCAAATTGACCAATGACAGTCGATTATTCCAAAAATATTCGATTGATCAATTTGCTTACGACTAAGGCCGGATTCACACCTTGGCAGAAAAACAGAAAGCAGAAAAGCAGAAGCTAATCAGAACTCGTGCTAGAAAAGCAGGAGCCAATCAGAACTCGCGCTGAAAATAAGCAGTACATTCTGCTTTTTTAGCGCGAGTTCTGGTTGGCCTCTGCTTTTCTGCTTTTCTGCCAAGGTGTGAATTCGGCCTAACGACATACGGCTTATTGCAGAACGGTCCTTATTATAAATTTTTAAAAGCCGAATTGCAAAATCTGGCTGTATATGTAAAATTATTAGCTATACAAAAAAACATTCTGAATGCGATAGCAAACGTTACCAATCAATCACCAAACAAGTACTAAAAAAAAAATTTACAGCAGTTGAAATGGGGGGGGGGGAGGGTCTAAGAAAAGGTTAAAAATTTGTTTAAGATTTTTTTTTAAATAAACGGGAAACTACCAAACGTTTTGGATACGATACCAAACATTAGCAATCAACCATTGAACGATTGGTAAAAAAAAAATTTCTAAAAGTCAAAGTGGGGGGGCTAAAAAAAAATCAAAAATTTGTTTACGATTTTGTCAAAAAACGAGAAACTACCAAACTCTTTAATACGATACCAAACATTACCAATCAACTACCAATCGATTAATAAAAAAAAAATTCCCAAAAGTCAAAGTGGGGGGGCTAGCTTTGAGAAGGTTAGTATATCTAGGCTGCGTCCCGTTTCACGCATTGAGCGCATAAATCGCATGAAAATCTATAAAGCCCGTTCTACATTGATCGCATGTCGCCAGTCGCAAGCAAATCGACCAATCACAGTCGATTATTCCGTCGAATGTTCGACTGTGATTGGTCGATTTGCTTGCGACTGGCGACATGCGATCAATGCAGAACGGGCTTAATATATGTTACGTGAACTATAGATTTCCATGCGATCTATGCGCTCAATGCGTGAAACGGAACGCAGCCTAGACCGAGTGTTGAAGAGTGAGGGCCAAGGTGCACGTAGAAAAGGACATACTCTGTTTCGTGCCCCTTGCGTTCTCTCTCGCTCGCACGTAGCATAGCGTACTCTTTCGCCACAGTATATACAGTAGCGCAACTCTCCCGATTTTGTGTCGGCCAAAACGGAGTGCGCATGCGCGAAATAAGTAAGTTGGTCGGTAACGCCATCTGAACTTCTCTCTCGCTTACTGTCTGATTTTTCGTTCTCTCTCACACCATTTAAATACCCAATTAAATGCCTATTGCCTACCTATATTTACCGGAACAGATGACATTACATGTCGTTTATTACGTACCGTGCAATTTATCAGTTTTTGATAAATTAAAAGCAATTGCAAAGTGACAAAGTGATACAACTGACAAATTGACAAAGTGATAGTGACAGATTGGCCAAGTGACAGTGACAGTGACAGTGACAGTGATAAATTTAAGTGAAAGATCGAATTCGATATCTTGAGGGAGGATAGTTGATCTGTATAAATATTATACAGGTCTTCAATTCTCTTGCAGGGAAAGCACTTTGATCTTAGCTCTGTTTCAGGTGTACGTGTATTGCGGTAACAACCAGAAGAACATTGAAAAGAAAATAAAAATAAAGATGAGTGCCAAAAAAAATCTATATTGTGCAGTATCTGACTGCAATAAAAAAAATGAGAATTTGGAGAAAAGGCATTTTTTTAAATTTCCAAAGGAGCATGACAGGTATGATCACTTTAATTATTATCTTTCACATAAATTGTACTATCAACTATTCTTTCCTATATTTTTAATATTTAATATTCTTTAATATTTTAATATTCTTTAATATTTAATTATAATATATATGCATTCTATTTTCTTATATTGATAAATCTATAATATATACAGATGGTTGCAATGGGTGCGAGCATGTGGAAGGTTGGATCTTGAACGAAAAGGCCCAGAATATTTTAGCCAGAACTGTCGTTTGTGCCACTTGCATTTTGAAGAGAAGTGGTATAATGTCAATAAAATCAGAGCACGTCTTCACCCAGATGCTATACCTACAAGATTTTCTGGCCCAACTTTTGACAAAAAGTGAGTTTACACTTTTAAAAATCATATTACTTTGTCTATAAAAACAGACAAAGGTCTTTTTCATAATAAGAATATAACATTTAATATGTAAAAAATAAAATAATTATTTTGTAGCAATGCAGCTGTTTCAAATATGGAAGAAGATAATGCGTAAGTAATTGCATTTATTATAAAAATAATATACTGAAAAGAATCAAAAAATAATTAAAATATTTTTGTACAGAGGTAAAACACAAATTGCTTCTACAGAAATACATGCTGCTGTAGAAGTAGAAAACAAGATGGAGCAACAGAAGAAACATAAGGATGAAGAACAAATAATTGAGGCAGACACTCAACAAGGAAAAAGAAATGGGTAAGATTATATATTTCTATAAAATCTCTTAGATAGCTTTTCCTATAATAATTGTGATATTATTTTATTATATATTTTTTACAGACATATGTACAGATACAAAGAATTCAATCTTTATCAAAGTACAAGGCATAAATGAGAGCAGATAATAAAAGATTATAAAAAGACTATTTTATGTACTATTTCTAATAGGAAGGATATAGCAAAATTTTTTAATTTTTTAAAATATAATAATGTATTATTATCTGCTATCATTTCTTGTACTGATAGAGATTGAATTATATTTTACATCTGCACATATATTTATCTGAAACATTATATATACAATAGTTTTATAGTTTATGTAATATTAATTTACTATTTTTTATTATTTAATTTGAAATTACATAACTGTGATAATTATTTTTTTCATTTATAATTTGTTTAATTTACATTCAATTATAACTTTAAAAATTAATGTATAAATATTGCATTTGCTATTTTCATGTATTTAATTATCATCTTTAATTTTATAATTATAATTATTAGTTGATTTTTTCTGTTCCTTTTTATTTTTATTAATATTTGATATATTTGGGAATATTGTAGGAGCACATCCAGTAATCCTGTGACAACGTCAATCCAATCGACAGAAAATAGTCCTCGGAAAAGAAAATTGCGCATGAAGATCATAAAATTAAAAGCGCAAAACAAAACGTTGCGGGAAACAGTTAGAAGACTTCGAATGGAGAAAAAGAAGCAAACAAGAAATGCACTAATAAATAAAGAGGCCGAACATGAAACTCTACGAAAATTAGGCTGTAAGTTATTACTTAAAAATTTTGCGAAATTATTATCTGCACAAATTGATAAACAAAGCAAAAGCAAACGTGGTAGAAGATATGATCCCGAATTTAAAAAATTTGCACTATCTGTATATTTTTCAAGTCCACGAATATATAGAGAACTAAAAGAATCAATTGTCTTGCCTTCCGTGCGTTCTCTACAATTATTTACAAACACGTGGAATATTGTGCCCGGTATAAATAATAAAGTTTTTGACGCTTTTACTATTAAATTAAATTCATTACCGATAATAGAGCGTCATTGTATATTATGCGCAGATGAAATGAGTTTAAAAGCTCATTTATTTTATAATGTATCACGGGATGAAATAATAGGTTTTGAAGATACGGGTTACGTTAAATCATCTATCCCTGCAAAAAGTGCTTTAGTTATAATGGCACGTAGCATTGCAGGTAATTGGAAAATCCCCGTTTGCTATTGTTTTGTAGAAACTGCATGTTCTAGTAAAATTTAAAAAAATATTATTTTTAACATTATAATTAAGTTAAAAAATTGTGGTGCTAAAGTGCATGCATTGGTGACAGATATGGGATCGAATTTTATACTGTTATCTCGCGAGTTAGGCATTTCTACACAAAATTCTACATTTTTGGTTGAGGACGAAAAAATAGTTTATATTTTTGATACTCCGCATTTAATTAAAGCAGCGCGTAATAATTTGTTACAACATAATTTTCACTTTAATAATAAAATAGCTTCGTGGGCTCATATTATAGAATTTTATAAGAGAGACAGCAAACAATGGATAAAAACTGCTCCTAAATTATCCAATTGTCATATTCAACCTAATAATTTCTTAAGAATGAAAGTAAAATATGCTGTCCAAATATTTAGCAATCATGTAGCTGCGGGTATGTGCACACAAATGTCTTCCGGTTTTCTTACAACTGAAGCAGTTGGCACTATAGATTTGATCGATCATTTTGATAAATTATTCGATATTTTGAATTCTTCATCTCTAGTTACGCCTAAGGAGTATGCAAAAGTTTTTACTGGAACCAAAAAACAAATAGAATTTTTGGAAGAAATGTTACATTTTTTAAAATCTATAAAAGTTATTAAAGAAAATGGTTCTAATGTTAAAGTTAAATGCTTTGAATGCTGGCAGATCACAATTAAAAGTATAATAGAACGTTGGGAAATATTAAAAAATTATAATTTTTCTTATCTTCGAACGCGTCGATTAAACCAAGATTGTGTAGGAAATTTTTTTGGCTCTGTTCGACAACAAGGTGGAAATTGTTCTAATCCAACATCAATACAATTTACCCGCGCTTTTAAAAAACTTTTTAGTTTAAGATTTCTACAACATTCAGATACGCAAAATTGTGCGCAAGATAAGGATGAAATGTTAAATTTATTTCAAACATCATGTAATAATAATAATAATAATATACAATCTGTATCGGAATTTGTTCCATCGCCAACACAGAAAATTTTAGATATTCCGATTCATGATTATCATTCAATGGATCTGCCAGAAGAAAATGCATTCAAATATGTATGTGGATATTTAGTTAAAAAATGTACAGAACTACATTCGTGCAATGCGTGTATAAATTATTTAAATGAAAATAAGGCTGTTTTGGATGATACAACTTTATACTGTTCTTTTCGAGCCTACGAAAATGAAGAAACAAATCATTTTGGTAATTTAAACATATCTAGTAATAATTTTTGTTTTTATATTAATAAATTAGAAGAAATATTTGTAAAAAATTTTGAAAATAATTGTTTCCAGAAAGGTATCGGTGCTTATTTATTTAAACTTGCGCAAAGTGTAACTTTTGTGTCACCGTGTCCAAATTTCCCTACAATTTTTCTAATAAAACTGTTTTTACATATGCGTATTTATTACACATTATCGCAGCATAATAAAACGTATAAAGGAATTTCAAGAAAAAATAGGAAACTTATGAATATTCTACATTTATAACTCTTCTGTTTTATGCTTGTGTGCTTTCTTTCACATTTACAGTCTTCTTTTTATAACACGCATCTAATAATTTATACATTTTTTTTA